>JAVQJL010097436.1:0-18401 GCA_036024295.1 Nannoperca obscura
CCACCCATCCCTGGATGATGACACCTTCAAAATACAACCATTCAAACACAGATACAGCAATAAATTGTCCCACGTACAGTACGTCATCCAATGGGGCTTCGATCACTTTACAGAGAGAGCACGTCTAAAAACACATGAACGGCATTACCTATATACAGAGGACACAGTAACAGTCAGAGGTTGGCCCAGGATGGATCGAGCTGCGTCGTGGGAGTGAAGTGCACAGTGAAAAGAGCATTCAGCTGACGGAGAAAGACAAACCACTGGAACGACGAGCAATGGAGGAGAGTGAAACGACAATTTTCCAAAGGAGATATCCAAATGTCAGCTGGCCTCTTATTTAGAAACCCCAGAGAATATCCGCCTGCTTGGTGACGATTTCTACTCTGCTGGTAGTAGAGTCGTAGCTGCAGGGAGATCATTTTTTAACGATGACGATACGAAATGCCACCATACGGTCGCAATTCTCTGACGAGTTTTTATCAGGAATCGCCACGATGCGCTCCTCCAGCTGTCTGGAGAGGTTCGCCTCAGATTCGCGTTCAGATTCCAGGTCCAATGACTTGGGGCTTGTTTTTGTTTCTGTTTTTTTTTTTTTGCGTTTTTCAGCAGACGAGTGATCCCAGAGCCGCCTTAATTTGATGTCGCGGTTGTACAGACTGAGAAACGGTCACAATTAACACTCACTGCTAAGTTAGTACACGCTACCAGCTCACTAGAGACCTTTCATCTCTAACCGAGGAACATGACCCTGTTTATCTCTATGGGAAAGCATGTGCACACAAACACACTTACAGTACATGTACATAGAACAGACAATCAATAGAAAACGACTTCATCCCCAATTGATTATTGCCCCTTTCAACTGTACATCCCAGCAATGATTTTAAGTTTTTGTGCAGCAGAGCGTTGTCCCCTCTTTGAAGGTTTGTGCTATATATATATGTCGTCTGTCTGTGGGTCGATCTTGACCTTGGATCTGCCAGAAAAGCCACATTAACATTTAACGTCTCATTAAAGCCTCCCGTCTCTGGCTGTCTGAATTTATTTGTACGTCGTCCCTACAGGCATTACTCGGGTCGCGATCGACAGACAGTACCCTCACTTGCTCTCAGTCAGTCTGGTCCTCATTTGACTCCCCTGTCTGACCTTTAGCTGTCCTGTCCATTAATATTAACACTACATTAACAAACCCCTGTCTGTGTTAGCAATGTCTTTAATTCCTCCAAGTGAAGGTGAGACATATGCTGCGGTAATTATGCTTATCCAGTTTTCTTTTCTTTCTGGAGCATAAAGGACTTCACAGGAGACAAACTGTGGACAGGACGAATGCTCAGGACATCAAACCGTTTGGGGGTTAGACCATTTCTTATTGGCAAGACTGAGAATCGCCTCCATACTCATATCCAGTAACCTCTCTATCTGGCTCTCAGTGCATTTTTCACTACTTTTAGAGCAGTGCGGGTAAAACAGAACAGGAGTTGG
Organism: Nannoperca obscura; assembly: GCA_036024295.1. Taxonomy (NCBI): domain Eukaryota; kingdom Metazoa; phylum Chordata; class Actinopteri; order Centrarchiformes; family Percichthyidae; genus Nannoperca; species Nannoperca obscura. The sequence continues at coordinate 1,486 of JAVQJL010097436.1, forward strand.
AACAGGTTATAAAACAAACGGAGAGAAAAAAAATAAAACGTCATTCTGTACAGGAACCTGATGTGGACACACGAGAAGTACAACACCACAGCAGGAAACTAACTAAACAGCCTACAGATGGGTGGAATGGACAGTAACGAGATTGCATGATATTGCACAGCTGTAGAGGAGCCAAAAGAGAACAAAATACACAATGTGTACAGCACGTCCCCAAGCAGCAAAGTGCAAGAGGTTTGTTTACATCCAAATGCGATGCCTGGGTCTGGCTCAATGCTTTCATCAGTTAGTTCCAGTGCAGCAACACGTTGGTACCTGGCAACACAGTAATGACATCAGGTACCAAAAGAGGCAACACATACAGTACACACCCTACACAGCCACATCCATCCACACAGACAAACAAGCACGCCCCGCACAAACGATCTTTCTACGCCAGGTTCTTGATGTGAAGTTGGCAATTAAGAACAAATGGAGCTCGTAAAAAGACTCAAAACGTTAATGTTGATGCAGCACACTGAAATGTAGAAAAACGGACACGCACACACGCATTCAAATCAATTACATCTGACGTCAGGTGATGGATGACACGCAACCGGGAACCAATCTGAACAAGATGCTAAAATCTTCTACACAGACATACACCCTTGGCAAAGTTCACATTAAGTAAAGTGCCAGCAAACAATCCAATCAGAGAAAGAGACGTGTGTCCTCCGAGTTTGATTCAGTTGTGGGATGGAGAGGGAAGTGGGTAAGTTTTTACACAGGAAACTATCGGGATGAGGAGGTCAGGAAGTGGCAATAGAGCTTCTGCACTGCCGTAGAGCTGTCAGTCATCACAGGTCGTAATCGCCGCTCGAACTGGCAAATCAAACAGAGGATGAGTGGGATTGATGCGGAGCCTCTGGTGCCCCAGCGTTACAGATTCAAAGACAGAGAGATCAGTAGCCACGTGGAGAGAGGAGAGGAGATTAGAGGGTCAGGCGACATGGAAACAGACATCAGCATTTCTTCTTTCATCCGTCCTCTGGTCCTCTCTCCGTCTTCCTCTCCCCTCCCTCTTCCCCTCTGTCCCCTTCTTTCCTCCTCCGGCACTGGATTTGGTTCTGGATTTGTTTTCTGCGACTCTTTCTCTCCGTTTCATTCCTCTCGCCTTCTCTCTCTCGGCTTTGCTGCCATGGTTACCACATCATCCCTACATGAAGTGCATCTGCAGAGGAGGGGTGGGGGAGGGTGGAGGGATGGGTAATTTAGTTCAACAAAACATCTCATCATGTGTTCAGGCATCTATTGACAAGCATATTACCTGCGGCAGTGGCAGGAAAACAGCTTCTCAGTAAGCTTGAGTGCTCGGTAAGCAATTATATTACTCGGTTATGTTTTGAATAATTGGTCAAAATATAGTTGTTTGTTCTCCTGATAGTCTTGTAGCCGTACCAAGGGATGATTACTCGCTGTGAAAAACACTTTTTTCACACTTGCTGGTCAATAATAAAATTATCTGACAACATAATTCATCCCACTTCTTGAAGGGACCACAGCTTGAACGCCACTTATCAAATCGTTGAGCCATGACAGAGTGCATCAATTACTCGTTAGGACTTGCAGACATGAAGCATACATATATTATGTTGTTATACTTGATATCAATTAAGGCTGTTCAACGCATTCCAGTCATTTTGTCGTAATAATTCGATCTTATTTGGTTTATGTGCCTTGCCTACTTTTATTTCAGTTACTTATTACCAACTCTTAAAAAGTGTTCAACAACCCCCAGATAGCTCACTGTAGCTCCACAGCTACTACTTTACCCTTTAAGCTACATATTCCAAAACATTAAATTTAGAGCAGCACAAAATTCAGTCAAGTTTCAATTTGGAGTCTTTGCTGCCTCCTGAACATGTCTACATTTATTGAGAGATAAACTGATCTCCTCCGAGAAAGCTTCTATTAGGCATGTGCCTTGTGTTTTTGTGTGCAAGTAAAGTTTCAAGTCATACTGACCTACGTGCGGTGGAGAGCGAGTTTGTGAGATTACAATGAAAGTTAAAATGAAACAGCATTGTAGCTGTTTGTTGTGGGGACAAAAATAAAAAGGACCCTGATGTGCATGACACACCACCAACAGCAATCTAACAGCGGTATTAAAAAGGCAGATAGTTAAAGAAATAGTTTAGCAATTTACGAAATGCACTTATTTGCTGTCTTGCCGAGAGTTACATGAGAAGTTTGATGCCACTCTCGTGTCTGTAGAATAAATTAAAGGCTACAGCCAGCCGCCTGTTGGCTTACTTTAGCTTAAAGACTGGAAACAGCAAGCCTGGCTCAGCTACCAGCACCTCTAAAGCTCACCAATTCCTGTTATATCTTGTTTGTTTTATCCGTACAAAGTCTTTTTGCCCTTTTATTTATTCTTTATGCTCAGCTAAACTAAGCTAACAGCAGCTGGCTGTAGCCTCACAGTAAGTCGAAAGGACACATATGAGAGTGGTATCAATCTTCTCATCCAACCCTCAGCAAGAAATCAAATAGGCGTATTTCCAAAAATGTCAGACTATTATTTTTGGTATGTGTGCATATGCAATAATATATGTATGTCTCTGTAAATGTGTGTGGGTTTGTGTGTGTGTGTTACCTGTGTCCCCGGGATGTGTCCAAAGGGATTGGTGGGTCTCAGGACAGGCTGGTTGTACATGACAGGCTGCGGGGGCATCATGGGAACGCCCCCCATCTGATGACTCATCTGAGGAGGGAGCTGGTCAGAGGACAGGTGAGTGCAGGTGGTTACCAGGGGGAAGGAAGAGAGAGAGAAAACATTTCAGATTTAAAGTAGATGACTTCCAGCAGAGTGTGAGTGAAAGATTTCTGAATGTATGACTGAGATTAGACTGGAAGGCGCTGTTCTTTACCATTCCATACACAGGCACTTGGGGTGTCGTCATAGGAAAAGCCACTGGTGCTGGAGCCTGTTGAGAAGAAAAGAGAGGGACACAATAGACCACTCTTAATCTCGACCTAAACGTAATCCTGATACTGTCAGCTTTGGGTCTAACCTGTCAAAGACGCTCCCAAACAAAGACGGAAACGTTCTGACTATTAAACATTTGCAAGACACCTACTCCTGAGCAACAAAAAGAGGTGCAACATTTAGCAGTGTTGAATTGAGGCAGCAGATTGGCAGCCTGTGATAATCACAAGGGAGTGAAACAACAATGCCAAGGCGGCACAATAAGCAAAATAATTCCCTTTGATAATACGTGTATCACCAACAATACAAACAGCCTAATAATAAAAGTGCCACAAGCATAGATTTTTTTTAAAACAGAGCAGAGAGGTTTTTGGAGGATGAAATCAGGTGCAAAAAAAGGAGTGTGTTGGGGGGGGTAAAGTAAAGAAAGGTACTTACATAGCCAGTATAGATCATCCCATTCTGTGGAGAAACAAAAAAAGAGAGTTACAACAATAAAATGGGCAGAGAAGATAAACCAGACCTTCGCCCATTCCTCATGTTCCAATCGTTTCTACTTTCTATTCAAGTCGTGCCTCCGGCTTTTCTGAGCCATTTGCTGAATAAATGAGCGGTTTGAGTTGAGAGGTCAATCAGGGGAAAATTAAAAGATGAAACCAGATTGAATGGAAGAGACGTGACGATAATTCGAGTGGGGCACAGAGGACAGATGCACATTTGGGAGCTCCTTCAAAAGCCCTGAATGCAGCAGGAAAAGAAAAAAAAGTTACATTTGGCCAACAGGTATATGAGATGAGTTTCAGTCCAGAATGAGATATCGTATCATTAGGAGAAACGGACTTCACTGACAAAATGATGGATGGCGCCAAATGAATACACAATACAATACACCACAAAAAGGACACATTTACAGACTTTATCCTGTTTAATATAGAGACTTTAATGTCAGGTTGATTTTATAAATTTTTTTCTATAGGAATTTTGTAGCGGCCAGAAAACTCAAAACTTTATTTTTATTTTAGGTGCTTTGTGTAGTTTACTGGATGATGTAAGGAAATTCACTACGTAGGGAGGTGATGGTGCTTTTAGGTAAAGAGTCGGCTGAGCTTTTTCTCCACTTTGACCTTAGAGCAACATTTAGTTGATCGACAAAAAAATCAATCTGCAGCCACTTTGATAATCGAATAATCCTTTGTATTCTGCTTGACTCTGTTTCATATCATCATAAACTGAACATCTCTGTGTTTCGGACAAACTCTCCGGGAAACTACCGATTTATCAATAATGAAAATAATCGTTAGTCGCAGCCCTATGTGACAACAATAAAAAGATGATAGGTGCACTTCTTGAAGTTCAGCTACTGTGGGGTTCAAAGGTTTATTCATTTAAACTTTAAAGGTCCTGCATGCCCACGCGGGTGTTTTGAATTGCTCTTGCTAATTAGACCTCAAAGGCAGTGGCATATGGTGCTGATGGAGACGCTGTGTTAAACTTTAATTTCATTTTTCACAGCTTTTAAGCGTTGGCAGAGGCACTTCAGGACCATTTGGATTCCGCCGCAACAAGCCGTGTTAAAATATGTGCTTGTTGTTTACACTGCTGTTTGTATAGGTGGCCTTTTATTTGCTGCACAGAGCAGTCAATTAAAGTCGGTGTTAGTGGCATCTGCTGTTTTGTATGCCGAATTGAAGTGGAGTGAAAGTCACAGCCAGCGGGCAAAAATGTGCACTGTGCTGGTCAGGTTTTGGATAATGGTGTAAATTGTCCCGCTCATAACTGACGGCAGAATGTAGCTTCCAAGTTACCATCTGAGGGACGGGCATGGGTGCAGGTGCCATGGGATGGGTGGTGTGAGTCCAGTTGGTGCTGGTGCACATGGTCTTCGACTGCCAGCCACTTCCTCCTGTTGGCTTCTTCTCTACCAGATGACTCCACTGGAGCTCCGGCCTGATGCGCACACACATACACACATACACAGCATTTACAGGTGCGCAGGTTATGCAAAAAAAAAACTAATGAGAAATAATCATTAGAGTGTGAACAGTGATAACACTAGACAGGCGGCTGAGTCATTTGCTGCTGGTTAAGTTTAAAATGTCAGGAAAATCCACTCACTTTTTAGCTGGGTTCCCCCCAAACTGCAGGTCTAAGAGAAGAAGAAAAAAGAAACGTAACATCAGCTGCAAGGAAGCAACACGGCGGCAGAAGAACAGAAGGAAACACAGAGAAGCGATGGCTGAATATTTAGCGAGAGATACTGTATACTCACTACCAACGAGGTTGGCTAATGAAGAGTCCAAATCATTTGGCAGCATTTTCCCAGAGTGCAAAGGGGCTCCAGGGCTGTGAATGTGAGTGTGTTGGGCTGGCTTCAGTAGGTCACCTGACATCCGAGTGTTACCATGGTAACATGAAAAGAGAAAAGAGGGGAAATGAGTCAAGAGCATGAAGCAACTGGGCATCACTGTCACCGCGTATCCAGCCTCTGAGCGGTGTGTGTTTGTTTGAGTGTAAGCGTGTGTGAGTGGGCATTTATTTGCACGCTTCAGTGTATGTTTGCATGATTGTATGTATATGCGTGTGTGTGTGTGTGTGTGTGTGTGTGTTTAGTTGTGTATGCAGGCCCACCTCCCCAGGCATTGTTATTGTTGGGCACAGTGTGTGTGGTCTGGATGGGGGTGAAGTTAGGCTGCAGGGTGAACAGCTCACTGGTCAGGTTTGGCACACTGCAGGAAGGAAATGGGAGATGAGATTTTGTTACTCATTATATTTTCAAGAAACCAGAAAAGACCATTTCAAAAAAAAAACGAATTGACAGTGACAGCCAGGCAAAAGGCCTCTTAGTTTGCAGACAAAACAGACAAACAAACAAACAAACAAAAAAAACTGTAATGTTACAGTTCAAGCTGGACAAACAATGTGAGACTCACTGGTTGTTGACGGGTACGATGGGTGAGTTGGAAAACAGATCTGTGGCCCCTCCGCTGCTGTTGGCACTGCCCACTGACTGGGTGCTGGGGGAAACATTGGGTGTCTGAATGTCGATCACCTTGTGGCCGTCCTCCTGAAAGGGACGCATCAACAGTAAATCATTTGATGGTTTGTAAATACCCCTAACAGTGTTAACCTCCTCGTGAAAAACAACCAAAAAGGTAGCAGTTATCTCTCATATTAAGTAGTGTAGCCATTATAACTATTTCTATTCCCTGTGCTTTTGATTCGTCCTGGATGCTTCTTTACTTGAGTGAAAAATCCACTGCAGAGGCTCTTGAGAGTGTCACCTAATTTTCATTCTCTGTGCAACTCTGGACGCTATGGGCCAGCAACCCGAGACAGTGTATTTCACTGTACTGCAGGATTAATGCACTTGTCCACGCAACAACGTGGAGGACAAAAAGGACTTGACGTACAGTTTTTTACACACTTCACACGAGCTAAAGTGATTCCAGTGTGCCTACGGTTCTTTTGTGAAAATGTATGTGCACTGGCAACGAACATATTGTTGTTCCATTCAGTACAGCATTGTTGGTTTGCAGTATTAGCCGTCTAAATCGATATGTGTATGTATGCCATGAGTTTAAAAATGTCTTGCCTTGTGTTGCTGCAGTCTGTTGTCTTCTGTCTTGTCTTCCATACGGCTGAGGGAGATCCCAGTGCTGGAGAGAGAGGACACCGCACTGGACAAGGTGCTGGATCTGAGGGTGAGACACACACAAACATATTTTTGCAAAGCCTGCACAATTTACATGGTTACAATATTGCACTGTTTTGTTTGTTTTTGCTCTTTTCACTGAGTTGCACTTTATGGTGCTTTATAATGTTTACTTTATTTGAACAAAACTAACACTCTACCGCCACACTTGCAGCTCTGTGAGTCTGTTATGCTCATTGTAAAGAAAAACCAAACTGTAAGAGAAAAAAAAGTATTAGACAACTGACATTTTGATCAGATGCTGTTCTAGGTAAAAACACATTCGGATTCATCCTCTGGGGAGCATGACTGTACCAAATGTATTGGCAATCCATCCAATAATTCTTGCGAGATTTGCGAGAACGCCATTATCTAAAACAACGCGGCTAGCATGGCTAAAATGTTTTTCAGCAGTAGAAGTAGCATTGTGACGTTGATCCTTGTAGTTTTGAGTGAAATTTGGTGCAGACGTTCATGCTCCCCTCAGGATGAATTGTAATAACTTGGGTGATGGAGTTAAACTTTTAATTCGTCTTATTCTTTGGTTTATGACCAGAATAGTAAAAATAATGACATTTCCATCATCCTCAGTTATACTTTGTGTTTACTGCTAACTAGCAAATGTTAGCATGCTGACACGCTACACCAAAAGGGTATAAATGGTAAACATTAGCATGTTAGAATTTTCATTGTGAGCATGTTAGCTAGCACTTGGCTGATGGCACCACTGTGTCTAAATGCATCCTGTTGTGGCGGGAGTACATCAGCAGCAGTAGTAACAGTAGTACTAGTAGTAGTGATAAATGCATTAGGAACAGCTGTAGTAGTACTTAGTAATTAAGCGTCTGGTGCATCAGATCTGAGTAGCTTCTTTGTGATCTGATCGTACCTGCTGGCGGTGGAGAGGTCCTTGAGCTTCCTGCCCTCCAGAGAGGCTAGATGCTGCTCCAGAGCCTCCAGGAGAGAGCTGGGGGCCTGGGGGAAGGAGGGGTAAATGGGAGGGGGGTTGATGGGGTAACATTAGAACCACAGCCAAGTGGACAAAATGGGACACACTCCTTTCACTCATCTTCTCACCTCCTCGTTTTCTCTCACATCGCTCAGTCACTCACATACACACAAAGCAGCAGCAACATTTTAAGACATCATCCTCAGATTCATTATCTGCTACTCTACAACAGTTCTTTGTTCATTTATTTATTTATTGCATTTGGTTTCATCAGGTTTGGTTGACCAGCATGCACACATCAGCCTTGGATCATGCAAGCGAGTCCACAGCGGGACTGACAGGTCAGGGCAGAGCAGAGCATCGGCGCTGCAGGGCTCCAGAGTAGAAACACAACAAACACATCTCTGAACCGTCTAACGAGCCCATGCAGAGGCCAGCAGTGCATAAACGCTCTCATAAACACCCACACTTAACACACGCGTACACAAAAAGAAAATCACAGTCTAAAAATTAAGAGTTAACTTGTGGATTCCATATAAGGTTAAAAGTCAAATTAACATATCATTAATTTGATTCAGTTTGGAAATTAGGCAGAGACTACGAAAAGGAGCTAAGTACCAAAACTTTAGCCCACTGGAAGCCAAGGAAGTTAACTCCATGAAATGTAAATATCTGGTGAAAAACAAGGTATACACATTGAGCAGCTGGCCAGCACTCTTTATTAGAAAACAGAAAGGATGGGTGGGTTCATTTTGACCATGTGATACCACAGTTTTCATCTAGAGTCTTACATTTCTGTACCAGAGAACACAATGCAAACACAACAAGCAAAGAAAAGATTTCTCATATACTTATTTTAAAGGGGGAAAGAGAGTAAATGCGAATTCTGGATATCCTTCGTCAGAGAAATCTAGAATATGCTAAAAGTTTAAAAGTAAAACAGACACATATCTAGAGCTCAGTATAGGCATGGGTCACTATGTTGTTGAATAAGGGCATATAAGGTCTTCATAAGCACTACAAACTATGATATGAATTTAAATAAGTCAGCCCTTTTCAGTTTGTTACCTGATTTGTCACATTGTTAACATCCAATTATGTGTCCACTGAAAAGGATAAGTTGCATTTGGGGCCTTTGGCATGATATGCAGTACTTATGATGGCATTATGTACTCCTATCCAAGTCATATTTGCAGAGACCTATTTAATAAAAACCATTCGCTGCTCTCCCCACAGCTAATGCAAAGGGACATAATCTTTTCAGGAAAATGATTTGAACACTGCTTATATGGGCAAAACCCTATATCATAAAGTTGTGCTGACTTAATTGTGTTATAAGCCTTTGAATGAAGAGACAAGCCTTGATATTTACACTGTGGAAATGCCAGAAAGACTGCTGGGAAAATGCAGACAGATGCTACGCCCCGGTCATGGACATCTAAAATAGAAATATGCAAAAAGAGGCTAAAAAAACTTTTGTTATGCAGCCGCATAAATGCTGCTTTCAAAAGCTTACCTCAGAGTAAAATTTGTTCTGCAGTGATCCAGATAAGAATAAAATGAAATTCCTGCGCTAATGCTTAGAAATTGTGACAAAAGAAAATGTGCTTCAAGGCTGTTTGCAGGTCTTCATTTATTGTTTCCTCCCTATTCTAAACTATGTTCAGAGAGAAAAGGAGGAAAGGTGAAGGAGATAAGGAGAGTGAAGAAGAGAGGAGGAGGACGGGGCAGCTGCAGTGTGGGCAGGTCTGTAGGGTGAGTAGGGAACGGGAGCGTTTAGAATGAAGCATTATGGGATTGACTTGACGGATTTAAATACTGGTTGACTGACTGGTTGATTGACTGAGATGAGATGTAGACTGACCTGTGTGAGATCGGGGCTGTCGCCCTGATCTATCCCAACTCGCTGTGTCACAAAAAAGGAGGGAGGGGTAGGGGAGGGAGGAGGGAGGCAAAATAAAAAATAAACCAAATGTAATAATAAAAACCCAACAGTAAAAAAAGGGAAGAGACGTGTGAAGGAGGAAGAGGAGGAGGAGGAGGAGGGAGAAAGAAGAATCAAACCCAAGCATTCATTACTTCATGCAGTGGCTGGAAAGGAAAACAAATAAAAGACAACAGAGGAGGAGGGGAGGAGGGCGCATGCACACGCATACAAACATCTATATATATATATATATATACAGTATATGTACACACACACTTAGAAGTACACACACACACACACACACACACACGCTGAGATCTGGAGACTGGTTTGAAATGAATGCTGAGCACACCGACTGATTGAACAGGCAGGACGGAGAGGGCAGACAACAGGTCACGTGACTGCAAGGTAAGAAACATCCAAAAGGAAGACACTCAACTAATGTTGACTTTGAACAGAAAGACAAGGGAGGGACACAGATGACAGACAAACAGACAAACACACATTTTGTTAGACAGGTAAAATGAATGGGTCCTTAAAGTCAACGTTAGTCTGTATTTTTTTTGTTTGTTTGTTTTCTTTGGATCGAGCGGCTGCACCCCAAACCTTCTTCCAAATGGGAACGAAACCAAGCAGAGAGAAAGCCTTTGAAGATGACGCACGGGATAATGCTACGCAGTCTACAGAGGATACAACTGTTTATATTCACTGTGAAGCCTAGAATGGACTGCAACTGTTAATTGGATAACAGCCATCAAAGAAAAATACCTTGTTTTTTAAAAAGAAAATGGAGGAAATAAAATAAGAGAAAGAGGAGACAGAGATAGTGATAGAAAAAGAGCTTGCTTGGGCATGCAGTGCAGGCATGTGAACAGGCAGCACGTGAAGGGGTCCCTCAACTGGAAGCTCTACATTAGTGGCTCTGATAGGCTAAGACTCAGCCATTAATCAGTGTCTTGGAGTAACCCCCTCCCCAGGTCAGGGCGAGAGAAGGACAGAAACAGGAGAAAATCTAGAGGCAAAAAAAGACTTGGAAGATTAAAGAGAAGAATCCCCCCCGGACACTGATCTACGGTCAGTTTTTAGGTTTGGACATGTCGACCGCAAATCAGGATCCCAAGGGCAACAGAAGTCTGGAGCAAATCTCAACAGGTTAAAGTGGGTTATTTTCTCCGCAGGTTAAATTATTCTGAGAGAGAAATTATAAAAGAACATGGAGATATAGAGGAGAGGAGACCGTCGAGATTCGCTCCAGACAGATATTCTCGCCCCCTCAGTGGAGGAGAAGCACGACAAACAGACGTTACCTCTGCCACTTTGAGAAACTCGGACAGTTTGGTCATCCTGTTGAGGAAAGTCTTGTAGATCTCCAAAGCTTCTTTGCACTGGTTCTTCTTCATGTCAAAGTATTTCTCTGCATAGGAGAAGATATGAATCGGCATAGGATCACTATTTATTCACAAATTAGGTAAAAGTACACATAAATACTTAAAAAGTTTAGATTTTAGCCTACTCAGGTGCTACACGATAGTGTTAGAAAACTGATTTTAAAAATCTATCTATAGCCCACACATCTGGTGTCCATGCAGGCAGAAATAAATCCCACATAGAGTCCCAGTTATCACATAACCATAGTTGAAGCACCTCAGATCAGGTCAATTAAGTAATGAATCTCTAAAGAGTGTGATGGACTGTTCTCAGCCCTTGACTCCTCACTGGCTCAATCAATGAAAGAAAAGAAGGTGATCTTTAATTGGACTTTAAGAGACAGTCGGGGGAAAAATTGATTTCCCCATAAAGGATTGAGTGGAGTCGCAGTCTTGTGATCTCAACATCAGTGGCAGATTATTGCATAAACACCAAATGGACTCAATAGAGATTAACTCTGGAACCGCTGCATTGTCTGTGCCGTGCTTTACCCAGCATGTTGATGACACCTTCGTTGTAAGCAGCAAACAGCCGTATGGAGTCTTTAAACAGCAACATGAAAGCTGTGTTGATCACTCCATTGGTCAGCTCGTTGGAGTTGGGCTGGAGCAAAGAAGCAGGGAAGGAAAGAAAGACACTGAGATTGGATCAACATACTGCAGCAACTGCTACAGTCTTAGATACACGGGTTGCGTCTTTAAGTCAGATGTTTACCTGGAAATCCAGCAGTGCATCCAGCTGGTTCTGAATGGTGGGCAGAGTCTTAATCAGCTTCTCTGTGTTCATGGTGCGCATCACACCCTCGGCCCTGGTAACGAACCAGAAGACACGCACGCAAACACGCATGCAACACACATAGGACTTATCAGACCTGCAGACTAAGGTGTGTATGTGTCTAAGGAGGTCCCTTAGAAACAAAAAGTGTGACAAAATAACACCAGTATGGGCTCTCAGTATGGAACAGCAACAAAAGAAATATGTTTTAAAGTGAGAATGTGTTAAAAAAGAAAGAAAAAATAACACATTGTTCCTCCTACAAATGAAAAAGTAGAACTTATAAGCAAAAAAAATGCCCGCTTGCTCAGTTCAATCCAGTCAAGGGTTCTGGTATGACCAGTAGCTTACGGTGGCTAATGTTAGCTAAATTGTTAGTTAATAAACTTTATAGGTGGACCTGACTGTATGAAAATAGAAAATCTATTTGCTATATAATTGAATAATATATTCACATACTGGGTCTCCATTATGTGACGTGTATGTCAGGAGTGTGTGTTGAGTTTGTTACCCTCTCTTCATCTTGGTGAAGTCCACTGCGGCTAGTCTGTAAGACATGGCTTTCTCATTCAGGTAGCGGCTGTAGCGTCTGATGAAAGTTGACATGTTATACCCTAAGGGGGGTGCAAAGAGTGGGCGCTGCAGTTAGAGACTGATCACCTTGTCTTATTTTCAAACCAGGTTATGAAGCCATAATAAGTATGAAATGGACTAACTTCTCTATGAGCAACCTGCTTTGCCGCAATGTGTCAAACTGGCCCATGCGCCGTCTTACCTTGAGATTTGTTTGTTTATTCATTTTCATTTTCGAATATATTTAATTACAAAGTCACTGAGCATGTTTCCGTTTTCAGTAACATTCAGCAGCTTTTTGTGTCAAACAAAAGACACTCTTTTCTGTAGTTTTTCAGTCCTGGACTGTAGCTTTCCTTTAAAATGGGTTTATTGATAGTGTTACAGAGCCAGGGAGGGTCGGACATAAAGTCATTTTGTTAGACGTACAGCACTGCTGAGTATACAAACAGCCAAATGGAATTAAATCACCTTGTAGTGCAGCCTTATCTAGAAAGTTGTTGAGGTTGAAGAGCGTGTTTCTGGAGGCAAGGTACTGCATCAATCTCTGATGGGAAAAAAAGACAGAGGAAAGAGTTGGTGACTTATTTCATGCTGACAATATCAAGTCATGTCCACACAGACACAGTGGCAAAGTGAAGAGTTCATTTGTTGGCAGGAGCTGCAGTGTTACAAGCATTTCACTGAGGCTGGGTTTGTTGACTTAAGGTCATGAAATGGAAACTCTGACTTCCTCGAAAACTGCTGCTAGCCTTAGTCAGGGCTTGATGCAGGTAGCGTAGGTGGAGTTAGCCAGTAAAATAGCAGATCACATTCTCTAGAAGCATGCAGAAAATCCCAAATGCCAAATACTGATATTGCCGCAGCTGAAGAACGGCAGTTTTGCTTGTACGTTTAACGATCCTTTGCTGAAACCATAAAACTGGTTTATCTTTCTCTATCTTTACCATCTCCTGTCAATAATCAGGTATAATGTCTGTTTAATTTGTTGCTGGGTCAGCTTTGGTCTCGGTTGCAAGGTTGAAGCAGGTTAATCAGCAAATGGCGCGACCCATTTTAATATCGAGTCCTGACTCCTGCTACCCACACGGGTTTATAGTTTATTTTACACAAGCATTAACAAAAATCCTGAGCAATAAAACGACTCAAAGTCCTCCCCCACTATCAATTTAAACAGCCTTTCGCGCTTGAAATGATGTCCAGATGGTTTCCAATGATCCCATTCCAGCATCCTGTTTTAACAGGAAACACATTTCATTAAGGAAGTAAAGGTGCAAATTTGCAGACTTTTCAATGGAATACCTGAGTGAAAATGCTTGTAATTATTAACTATTATTTTGTTTTTATTGTGTTAACTGCTTTTGTGACCTAGGAAAAAAAAAATCATAATTTTTTAGTGCTTGTTCAGTTGAGGCCGCATGATACATTCTTGATCTAATTAAAACAAGCTTGTTGTGTCCAGATGACACAAATGATGAAGTACTACAATCGTCTTTGCACCTTCCGGGCTTCCATACGTTTGTGCGTTCAGCTCACCTCGTTACCGTACATCATGAGGTGGTGTGTGGTGATGAGCGCTTTGAAAACCACTATCCAGCTGTTGCTGGCTGTGCGCTCCAGCAGTGTGTCTGCCAGGTGGGGGATGCTGACGTTCAGCTCATTGGTGCAGTGGATCAGGTCTGGAGGAGACAAGAAAATAGCGTAAAAGAATCTGGACAAAGAGAGAAAACTGTAAAAGAGTATTCTCAAATAGCTAGTAGAAATAAAATTATATAAACGGGTGTGCGCCCAAGAGGTTAGAGATCAGGTCTGACTACTATCAACATTCATGTGTCGTTAAACTCAGACCCTGTCTGTTCACTTACTGTAAGTCATTGTGAATAAAACCACCAGACACATGTCAAAATCATAATTTATAACCTTAGATAGCTTACAGGGTGAGTTATTATAAATCGATGGAATGAGTGAACAACCACGATAACTGCAGTCTTATGGACTGATATTTTGACTTAATTTCAGCTCACAAATCAATGAACAAATGATTATCTGACAGATGAATCAGAACCAGGGCTACTGTATCACAAAATCCATTTTGTGGCTGTAATTCAACAGTGCTAACTACCTACTCCACCAAAATAAAATATCAACTCAGAAGATGAAAAGTTACATTACAAGGTCAATTGTATTCCACCACAATCAGGTCAAGGGATGCATCTTTTGTTTTGTTTTAAACTGTCAAATGAATAGACTGATGAGGAATACTGACTCAGAGTTTTCTTCCAGAGCATCTTTATTAGCGGTGATGGACTAGTTGACACTGACATTTAACCTCTGAGACTCGCATCCAGAAACGCAAATGTTCAACATATTTGAAACGGAAAATAGCGCTGTGTTCTGCTGTGTGTCGCATTCAAATGTCCGACAAATTAAAAAGTTAACTCAGGAACTTTTTTAAAAGCAGAAAGTCAAGTTTACAGATGTATTTACAAGAAAAGAATTACTACTAAGCGATTCAAACGTCTGCAGTGAACACTGCAAATACAAGTAGGTCACATTGGAGAAACAATGGCCTAAATTCTTTAAGGATTTCTCTGGTTTAAGATCAAAATGTGAAGTATGTTCGGCATCTGTTTAATCTCAAAGATTTACTGACTCCTAGTTAAAGAACCAAGCTTAAAATGGCAAGAATATGCTTATTCTTTTGAGCCCTGTTGTATTGTGTACAGCATAAAACCATGAATGAGAATTTATTCAGCTAGATTACTGCTCTGATAAAGATTTTTTACATTCCTTCATATAAAGGGACTGGAGTCTGCACATACTGTGTAGCTGCTCCATTTAATCTGTTCAATGACATTTAGCAGCATGTATATAAGATCATATTTATCTCACTAGTTTGCCCTGAAAATTCCTGGTTAGATGAATGAACATAACGTTTTCAGTAGTACTGTAAAAACGGAGATTGTGCAGGTTATCAAATATGATCAGATGAGATGAAAACAAAGGGAGTCATATAGAAATCTCTCATGTCAAAATGTAAAAATCAAGATGAGAAGCAACTTGACTTGAATTTGACAGCACAGCACAACAAGCAAAGTAACTAAATTAAAAAGGCCCTGATGCGGTGAGTGAAACCACTGGGGGAGTGAGAGGAAGTGAACTTGTATTCAAAGACAGACCTGGAGAGAATTTGCGTGCTCATTTACTTTGAGAAAACTTCAATCAGTTTGGTTTCTGAGGCAAATCCTTGGTCTGTTTCTTCCACGTGGATCAGAGGTTATCAGGGTTTATTTGAAAGCTCTGTGATGTTTTTTGCGCCCGCTGAAACGCTGGTTACTAAAGAGTCCCACTCCATAACACGGCTAAATGTTTAATGCACGTCAAAGGCACCCGGAGCAGCCGCAATTCACCGCAGCTCGTGCTTCAGTCCTGTTCTACTTTGCTTTATTTTATGTTACATTTGAATGTGAAAACCTCAGCAGCAGCAACACAGCCTATAATAACAATATTGATTATAGACTCCATCGACTCGTCCGACCTTGCCTGCCACGAATTATGACCGCAGTCAGACTCTCACTCGGTTGCATTAACTTAACGGCATTAGGTCAAAATATAAAGGTCTGTGTACTTCCAATATCTGAAAGTGGAGAGTTATAAAGCAATGTATGAATGATTCCCAAACAAACACATTTTTATTATTAAATTAATACAATGCCGGATTCACATTGTTTTTTTTATATTCTAAGGACTTTCATTTAAGTTTCTTCTCCTAATGAAATTAAAAGTACATGGTAATAGTAGCGTTCGATCATGCTTTAAAAATTGTTAATGGTTTGTCTGTGAATTTCCTGCTGGCTCAATAGTTAATGAGACCATATTGATTTCAACTATTTAATGTTTCCTGTCAAAAGTGAACACATACAAACACACAGTAAGGTGGACAACACTTTTTTTTTTGGCCTTGTTGGCTCTGTGGATGGCAACGTCGGTCCAGACTGAAATATCTCAACAACTATTGGTTGGATTACCATAAAATCTGGTAATCACATTCTCATTCCCCTTAGAATTCATTATAATGACTTTTCGTGATCTTTTCATCCAACACCATCATCGGGTTTGAATTCGTCCAACACTTTAGTTCATGAAAAACTAATATAATTCCCATGAGCCTCAGCTGTACTTTTGCAAATGTTAGCATCCTAACATGATCATCACTTGCCTAGGGTAAGTTTGGATTACTTTTATCTGTAAGTACTGCAGACAGTTTTGTCTGTAACAGTAATAGCTATAAAGTTAATACTGTACTGGTTTTAGTTGTTCTCATGGAGGATTGTTGAATGATTCAATAAAGCTGATTAAGAGCTAAAACGGTGGGTACATTGGCTAGCTTTCCATGTCAGCTGTAATATTTAGCATGTTTTTTTTAATTAATTGTTTGTTTAAGTAAGTTCAATTCAATTCAATTCAATTTTATTTATATAGCGCCATATCATAACAAAGTTATCTCAGGGCACTCAATCACATGGAGCTGGTCGAGACCAACTTCCACACACAAGTTGAAATGCTTCATATTGTTTATTGCAGTGAAGATATTGATTTGTACATTTGA
>JAVQJL010097438.1:0-37722 GCA_036024295.1 Nannoperca obscura
CCCCCCCCCCCCCCCCCCCCCCCCCCACGACATGTCGGACTATTTGTTTTCCAGGAGCAGCAGCTTTTCTGGAGTCTCTGCTTGTTGCTTTGCAACCGTTCTTGTTGGGACAGAGATAGGCTAGCCATTTCCACCTGTTTCCACTCTATATGCTAAGCTAAGCAGCAACATATTTCCTGCAGACGGGACAGTGGTAACAATCTTTTCATCTACCTATTGGCAAGAAAGCACTATTTCTGCACTATTCCTAGAATGTCAACCAGCTGGAAAAGCTGGATCCTGTGTTGAAGTTTAGTATTGTCAGTGTGATATAAAATTAATACTTTGATTTTCTCATATTTGAGAGCCACGATCTGATCTTTTGGGAATAATGATAATTTTAAAAAAGTATGTGTCATGTCTCCCTTTAAACCTGTAAACTGTATTATGTGTTACAAAAGAGTACAACAACATAACATCAAGTCAACAGTCGACAACATAAATAATGAATTCTTTGAAATAGCTTACAGTTCCACAGTTTCATGGGTGCATTGTCCAGAAAGGGGATCTGCATTCAGATCTCATTCAGTGGTGAATACACTTTAATAACTCGGAGCTACAGTATGTGTTTACACAACGTGCCTCTTCCGCTAATTTCAAAACAGGAACCAAACGGTCTTGATGGAGAGAATGGGGCCGGGAATATTCCAGTTTGAGCGAGGCATTGTGCTGATGAGCTCCAGCGCAGCGTCAGCACACAGTGTACAGTTTTCTGCTGCTGACTGATGCCAGCATAACTCTCTGTCTCTCAGTGGCCCTTGTTTATGATCAAACAACTTTCAGAGTTTCCCTAGATGGATTAGCATGGGTTGCTACATTTGTTTCAATCAGGAAGACATTTATCATAAAAAATATATATATAAATTTCTATATAGGAACAGTCTTAATCCATTCACCTTATTTTAATGCCTGTGGTTAATGTTGCACTACTAAGCATAAGAGCCAGTGTGAGAGTCAGGTGTCTATTTTAAAGAGTACCCCACCACAAAATGATCAGAATAGATGTAGCAGAAGAGATATCTTCATTTTAATTCCACACATTTTTCTTTGTCATCAAAACCTGGCGCCTTCATTACCCACAATGCAACTCAATCGCAGATAGTTCTGCAGGGGATTCGTTTGTGCTAATGTGGCCTCAGGTTGATAGCTTCAAGCAGAGGTGAGCAGCGTGCTAAAGAGGTTTCGTAAGCTCACTTCTTTCCAACTCTAAAGGCTCCAGATTCTTTTCATTTTCTAACTTGTAGTCTCTGGCTGACTCAAGTGACATCACTTGAGGCGATTTATCAGATTACATGCAGTCCCCCTCTTGAGCCACAAAAGGCTTCACACAAGTTCTCTCACATATGAAGTAGCACTGACACTAAAACCTGTGGAGTTCTTCTTTAAAGAGATTGTTAATGCAGAACCAACTGGACTAAAAAGCTACCGGCTTTGGTGGATCATATAGAAACTGTGATACCAAAACATCTGGCGGAGTGAGCAGCTTCAGGAATAACAGTTAGTGACGGTACAATAACCTGCGTTTACTCAGGGACAACAGAGAGGAACGAAGGCAGCTCTGGTTCACAAAGAGTTCACACTCTTGTCAAATAATCCACCTCCAGCTGACTGACTGCATGCACGCCTCCCCCAACCCACCTCACCTCCAGCACAGACAGAATCCACACAAATTTAGCTGCCATTTCGGAAGTGGAAGCACAATACAGAATGTAAATATATTTACTGTAATACAGTGGTTACTGATTGACTGAAAGGCAAACACTGGAGATCCGATTGTACCGTCCCCTCAAAAGAATGCATTCTTTCTCTATTGTTAATAGAATTTGAATCCATAGGGAGAGGCGGGCGGTTGGGACATACTTGAGACGCTGAGTGAAATAACCATGAAGGTATGTAGGTATCATGATATGTAATAAATGCAATTTCACTCTTAAAAAGGAAAATAATGACATCAGTACCTTTGAAAACAGATCAAACTACTTATATTGTTAAATGAATGAATAATTTCCGTGTTTAAAAGATAGGATTATTATGAGACCAAATAAGTTGTCTTACCTTTTTGTCCAGTTTTAGCCAAGTGTAGTAACCTTTGCCATCCATATACTGAAGTCCGAAGTACCAGACCTCACGCAAGCCAATGGTTTTCACCACCTGCAAATAGAAAAAGAATGACTAAGTCTTAAAATACACCAGGGCTGCAACAAACATCATTTTCAAAAACAATTAATCTGCTGTCTGACGGAAAGTCCAAAAGTCAGAGGTTTTCAGTTGACAATGATATCTGGTGGATACAAAGACGAATGTAAAAAGTCAATAAAGACATTCCAGATTTTATCATTATGTATTATATAATATATAAATATCCAGATTATAAACCTCTTCACAGATTGAAGGAAGAACCTTGTAATGAGAACAAGTTCCAATATGTCATGGCGGACACATGATGAAGTGGAATGATATATGATAATATAATATCCATTTTTAAAAAGTAGAAGCAGATTTTACCAAATTTGATCGGATTTAAGACTGCATTAGTTAAAAGGATTTACAACCTGCTTTTCCAGGAAAACGGGTCATGAAATGATGATGTAACTGTAGATGAGGGCGCGCCTTCACACCTCAAAAAGTAAATTTTTCCAATAAACGTAAATTAATCTGTTGTTTTTTTCCCCAGCAGAGCAAGGAGTCGTGGAAAAGCCTTTAAAAAGGCTTTACAGACGCTGGCAAGGCCTGAAGAATCTAACCTTAAGGCGACATATTCAGGTACAAGACTAATCTGGTGAACAACCCTCATACTATTACACATTCCCAGGCCTGAGTGTGGACTTGGCTACGGTGATGATCCAAACCACAGTCGACTAACTGCCAGAACAAATAACAGTCCACTCTAAAACACTACATGTTTGTTGTCTGAAGCAATCTGGCAAAGATATGATCTGGACAGGGAGACGGTCCCATGAACGGTTGCTATGACTCAACTGATCCTTGCAGTCGAGATAATAATTATTTTCATTATCAATCAATCCGCTGATTATTTTCCACATAAATCAATTAAACATTTTGTCAATTCAATGAACAATTATATTTGGTTTTCTACAATGTAAGAAACACAGTTAGGAATTTGTGCTTGAAAAATGACTAAATATTTGCAGATTACTTTTATGTCGATCGACTAGTCAATGAATAATTTCAGCTCTAATTGGCACCTTTACCAATGATGAATCTTGCAGCTATGTGGGACTGAAGGCTTTGTATGAAGACTGATGCTTATTAGGCTAAGCCAACACATGATTATTTTAATAGGTAACTGTTAGTAAAGGTCAGATTTTTTTATAATATTATGCGGAATTGGAATACGCCACCGCACACAGAGAACAACGAGGGCTGGTCTTTAACAAAGTGGTCCTATTGTTTGACCAGTGAGGAAAAGTGATACTGTATAACGAGGGCGTGCTGCATGACCAGCATCCTGTCTCTGACTCCAGGAACAGACTGAGAGGGGTACAACCAACCTTTTACACTGACAAATGGAGAAGAAACTTTAGCGTTAGCAACATGCGGTACATGTTATGAACATCTGCTGTCAAAGGATACTGAAAACAGCACAGCACAGGGGGGGGGGGGGAGTCTGCTCTAATTTATAAAGGCTGTTACTTTCTGGTAAATCCACACCAGCCAAAACTCCTGATTATTAACGTCTAAAAAGTTTTAATTTCAACCGCGATGGAAACACTTGGAAGAAGGTTTTCAGATCAGCAATTTGAGTATTTTTTCCACCAATTTCTGAGGTAAAAAGTGAAAACCCAGTTATAGATCTGGAATAACCACTGGTGCTGCAGGAGGAGCAACCTTTTTCTACTGGCTTCTGAGTAGGAAACCTCAATGACCAGAGGCTCTTTATGGCCTCAGAGAGGCAGAGCAATTTTCCAACAGCACCATGTAGGAATTCATGTTTGTTTGTGTGTGTGTGTGTGTGTGTGTGTGTGTGTGTCGTTTAATGGGACGGTCTCTGTGCCGGGCCCTTTTTGAATGCATCACTGCCAAATTCCCCACCCAGTCACCAGGTGAGGTGTTAAGTTGCCTGGGTGATGTCTAAATCAGCGCACTGGCACTCTGGCCAAGCCCATTCCCGATGATAAGCTCCAGCCAAGTTTAAAATTAAAAATCAAACTCCCCGTCTTAGTGGGCGACACAAAATACAGAGCAGGCCAACCTGTGGGAGTAAAAATAAATTGCTTTGATTCTGGGACCCTTCCTGATGGGATTGTATTTAGTGCAGCAACAAGCGCTCGAAGGGGGCTGAAATGAGAGAGCACTAAACCCAAACCCTGCATCTCACCTGTAATGAAACTCATAAGGCCTCAGAAAACAATCGGCCCTTTCATGGTGGTTTTGCTTTGGGGTCTACAGAGTGAGAGGCAGGGAAACGGAGTGGGCTGCAGATGCCTGAATGAACAATCTTCTCAGGGGATAAGCTACTGTACAACCATGGCGCTGGCTAACCAACCTTTTACACTGACAAATGGAGAAGAAACTTTAGCGTTAGCAACATGCGGTACATGTTATGAACATCTGCTGTCAAAGGATACTGAAAACAGCACAGTTCATTAGAGGAGGATTAAATCTGAATCAGGTTTAGTAAACTGACATCGCAGCAGGTTGGTTTGGCCGGCTGCCTTGAACTGAATGGGTTGCTAGGTCCCTCCACTGAACATCAAGAGCTCCTAACACCTCAGATATTAGTTAGAAAGTAAGTAAGTACTGAAAACAGAACAAAAACACAAGGTTTCTGAGGGGTTCAACTTAAATTTAAGACTTTTTAACACCACATAGCAATTCAATACCTGTTTCACAGGTAGCCTATTTAATCTTATACCACACTTTTCTGCACTTCCCAACAGTACATAACAGTAACTGATATAATAACATGTATGCAACATGGACACTCATGGATTAACCAAGTCAAAATTATTATTATTATTATTATTTAAGTTTTTGTTGTAATCAACACTTGACCATTATTGGTCAATGAGCTTCCTAGCTACTGTAGCTAGCAGTAGAAATAGTGTTTGCTACATGTTTAATGGTGCAGACTAAAATTTCACAAAAAAGGAATAAAACACCGTCACCGTCTAGAGCAGGCCTGAGAAAATATATAGATGTTTTAAACTGTAAACTCAGTGAAACATTTACAGTCAGATCAAAGAAGCTAACCCTTTACAGTGTCTGTCTATTCTTGTCACCACCCACTTCAGACTCGCTTGAGGTTGAAGGAGCAAAAGGTTGCAGTGCCACTTAGGAACAGTTAGCAGGACTTAAGTCTGCAGCCTCGTCTTACAGCCGTCAGACAGAGAGTGAAAGCTTTTCTGGCTGCTTTATGGGAGCTCCGGCCCTGTGGCGAGAGAGAGGAATGCCACTGGGCTGAAACAGCATTACGCACTGCATCCTCTGAGCTGAATAACGCGGAGTCCTCCAGCGACTGAGGAGGGGAAGGGAGGGGTTTGCCCAGTCTGGCCCCAAACAGGGATCGGCACAAAGAGTGTGTCTCGTGGTGGTGGGGGTTGCAGTGGGTTCTGGCCCAAAGGAAATGGGTCTATTATTGTCAGACCAGACATTAATTGTCACTAAACAGTAAAGGGAGTGTTACAAGTCACAACACTACAGCAAAGAAGAAAGGCCATCATGCAATATGTTCCCTCTCTTGACTTGGAAGAGCTTTGCAGCCATTTCTGAATGTGGCCTTGACACATGGGTTGGGTGTGTAAGTGAACAAGTGAACAAAAACGCTGTCATGGTTTTCCTCATCCTTCTGATTTGAACCAGACCAGCTCTCAACGGCTGAAACCGGCTGCCTTTCGAAACCACACGAACACAGGAGACGGCGACGGGGTCTGAACGTGGCAAACATGGCTGAGGACAGACATAACTAACCAGCACATCTACTCTAAACCCTGACTGGTGTGATTTTTTTGCGCGCAGGCGACTCAAGGCAAAATGAAACGAGCGTCATTCGGAAGTGAAACTGTGCGAGGGTGTGTAGGGGAGTGGCAGAGGTTTCTCTTTAAGAGCAGCATGACAGGGACTGAGGCTATGATCAGCGCTGACCACACAGGCCACACCAGGCCTCACACTCGTCCTGGAAATTACCTCACTGCTGTTACTCAGCATTTCCACAAAACCTGTCTAACACACTCTGTGAGTGTTCTTCTGTGTCTTTACAGCTGATTGCTGCCAAAGCACCCAGTTAAAACTAAATCAGGCTGCTGACTGACTTCAGGGATGCGACCACTTAAGCTAAACGTCAGCCAAAGGAAACCGGAAACGAGGTGTGATGCTCCGTAGGCCGTTTCCCGTGCTCAAATTAGTCTTAATTTATCTTCTCACTAAAACAAAGCACTGAACTGTCTCTGACACTATCACAGGGAGAGAGTGATTATCTTTGGCACACCCCAGTGAGTGCCGTTCTAACAAGCAGGCGTGGGAATTCGGCAACACCTATAAATAGATGTTAAAGGCGAACATCTGGGTCATCAGCCATTCTTTAACAAAACTGCACAGTGAGAGCTTTAAACAAGTGCTGACGTGGTCAAAACGCATCCATACACAGGCACCAATTATTATATACACATTTCTGAATATAGAAGTTAATATTATATCAATAATAATAATATTCGTGGCACGATTGTATATTCAGATGTTTTTTGACTGAAATGTTCTCTACAGTGCTGCTGACATACATGAAGGGTGACATCTGCGGTCGGCTACACTTGCCATTGAAAAACGAGTTATACAGGAAGCGGCTAAAACAATGCCTTCCCTCCCCCGGAGCTGTCATGAACCCTCAGAGGAGCTCGTGCTAATCTCACCTACATTTAGATTTTAGGTACAGAGCTTCACAATAGTATTTTACAACAAGAGGAAGAGGGTAAAAAAAAAAAAAAAAAAAAAACTCCTCACTTGACAATACTGCAAGTGATTAGAGCCACAAGAGCTGAGAACAAAACATCACGCCTCTATGCTACCACTGTAACTATCCTCAACATTCAATACACAGCTGATGAAAGAGCTAAGAACAATCAATTTGAGCTTTCAATATTATTTTACTATAAACAAGACAACATGCTTTTTCTGTATATTATACATGCGAGTGAGAATTTCTAAGATAGTGAGATCACTTGCAATAAGTAATTAATATTCACTAAATAGATCACCATTACATTAGTCCATGGTAAAAACTGTTTTATATACTTGGGAGCTGTGACTACAAGAGGAGAACTTTGCATCATTGTGGGTCACACCTTTACTCTAAAGGCTCTCAGACTTTGTAACGTTCCAACAGACTCCATTCATCATCTTCATTTATCATTAGTTTAATAAATGCTTCAAGTTGTATTTGTTTACTTTGGCTGCATCTTTTTTCATCACAGGAAACCACCTATAATAATCCCCGAACCTCATCGGGAAGACACAAGACGATAAGGACACTTGAAGCCAAAAGCTCCTGTAATCTCGTCTGCAGGAGATAACTTTTCAGGCCTGGATGTAATGAATGGAAAGAGCTTTAGAGGGATGATAATGAGGGCAGACACTTTCTCTCAGCACTGATCTCTCTCACTGACGTCAATCCAGTTAGCTGACACGATGAAGGTTGTGGCAGTTTGTGAAGCGTTTCAGAAACACGTTGTACAAAGTTCCTATTGACAGTTACGTCTAATCGAAAGTTTGTCAATATGACATTTTACCTGTCGAAGGTCTGGAAGGTTGTCAACAAAGTATGTACACGTGATCAACAGTATATATGATTTCTTGGTTCTTATATAGCGAACCACTTACTTTATAATACTCATAAAAAATTTTAAAAGGTATGTTCTGAGATGTAAGGAAAAATGCTTCCTTGCCAAGATACATGCCTTGTATGCATTAAATATTAGGCTGGAGCCAGCAGTTTGATAGCTTAGCATGACGACAGGATGCAGGAAGAAACTGTTATCCCGGCTCT
This sequence comes from Nannoperca obscura, assembly GCA_036024295.1. Classification (NCBI taxonomy): domain Eukaryota; kingdom Metazoa; phylum Chordata; class Actinopteri; order Centrarchiformes; family Percichthyidae; genus Nannoperca; species Nannoperca obscura. The sequence continues at coordinate 8,039 of JAVQJL010097438.1, forward strand.
GTCCAAACAAGCTAACAATATCCACTGACCAGCACCTCTAAAGCTATCTGACTAACACGTTATATCTTGTTAGTTTAATCCGTACAAAAACAGTGTCGAAATTACAATTCGCCATTTAATGGAGAGTTACGCGCCAGATTATATCCTGCCAGGGAGAAGTTGCAAATGGTACCGGCCAAGAAATAGTCCCACGCATAACCCTGCAAAACCACAGTGTGTCGTTTCTACAGATTAAACAAACGAGGCGTGTTAATTAGTGAGCTTTAGAGGTGCTGGTAGGCAGATTGTTACCTTTGGATGGTGCCACGCTAGGTGTTTTCTCCCGTCTTCAGAACAGGGGAACCGACTCCAGCTTCATATTTACTGAACAGACATGAGAGTGGTACCGACCTTCGTATCTAAATGTCGAACTATTCCTTTAGCTCTACAAATTATTCATTGTGTATGTGTTATATATTTATTTGTACATCTGCTTTTATTAATACCCAGAGTCCGTGATTGGGCAACTTGTATTGATGTTTTTCATTAAAATTACTTTATTCACGAACTTCCAAAGCCTTTTGAAAGTGATACTGATAACATATTTAAGTCGATACTGATGCTAGGGGTGAATACAGGAGTAATATGCACTGTACCTGGTCAAACAGCTGCTTGCCAGTGGTGCTGGGCTGGATGGCAAACTCCAGCTCAGCGTCCATGGTGGTGACGCGAACATTGACCTGCGGATAAACATGAGAAAACAGGGGATGAAAAGCTGATCCTGAGCAACAGAGAGGTTCTCACAGGTAAGGACCAATACGTAGTAAACATGCTAGACTACAGAGCTCTGCTTTGGTGTGTGTGTGTGTGTGTGTGTGTGTGTGTTTGGTAAGGGGGTGTGTTTGCAGAGTAAACACACGGGGGCCTCTGTGTTTATCTCTGCTTTCTCAGAGCCAGTCGGGCTGATTGAAGGAAATTCGTATGCAAAATCGAGGTGTTTTTGGTGAGAACATTCAGCGACAGGTCCAATGTTTAGTTTTAAAAAGGAACATATGAGTGTTAAGAAGTGGCATATCTAACACTAATTACACGTATAATTCACCAAGTTTGGTTGACTGAAGAGATGAGGGCTAAAATATGGCCGCTACTTCTGTCATTCACACCCGTTCACGGTAAAAAATACATTTTAAAAAGGCACCTCTCTTAGTTCTCTGGTTAATGATTGATCAGAATGCCCTGTGCATACAAAAAGAGGCGTTCAATCTAACTGAAACCTGCTTCATGAGCAGAGAATTTAATGTCCACTTACAGGGATCCACCCCAGTGATTAATGTGCGATTTCAAAACCATTACAAATAGCATGACTGGTGCGCTGCACAGAATAATGAGAACTGACGTCAACTTAGAAATCAGCAAACGGCATCTGAAATTCACACAAAGGCCACTCAACAATGCACAAATGTTTACAATAGCGGCTTTGAGGTAATGACATACTGCCTCTCCTCTCTGTGGGTATAATGTCTAATGTCTCTGGTATTTGAGTGGGGTTAGGAAAAGACACAGACTCGCAAAGTATTGAGCGAACTTATTAATGCTCAGCGAAAACGACACAAAGAGGTCGGTGGACACAGAGTGACGAGAGAGGAAGCCCGCTAACAGAGCCCTGCAGGGACATCTTTCATCTGCAGCCCATTGTGAGCAGCGCCGAGCCTCAACGGTGAACAAATTCAATGACGCCCACTGGAAGAGGGATGTCTGGGCCGCAGGAGTCACTATCTGGTGACTCGGTTCCTATGAAGCTACACGGGCTGGGCGACTCGCTGGCAGGCTTAAATCCTACAGAGAAGGCCAATCCAATCACAGCATTGGATGAAAAGTGCCTCGGCCACTGTGCTGTCCAGGATATTGTGAGAACACGGTCGTCTAGACGGTGGATATTTGAAGATGCCCCCCTTTTGTTTTTTATCCACGTGTCCTCTGCTTTCAAGTGAGGTTGCTTTAGCAACAAAATCAAAGTGACAAAGTCACTTTCAGCCACAGAGTTTGTAGCACGTGTGCATACAATGTGTAACTTTTAGAGTTCACCGTCCAACTGGGCGACTTATACCAGCCTCAAGTCACAGCTAAAAAGCAGGGGAAAAACTGCATTTACTTCACACAGCAACACAAAGATCCCCATTCAGCTGCAGTGCCCCAGCAGTCCCTCGTATCTACGTTCTGCTGGAGCCAGATTTCCAAAAGCTACCACAAAACGGCAGCAGACGTGTTTTAGACGTCCAACGTTTAAAAGTGATGGTATGATTTGGTGGTAGCAGCAGCTGCGACACATTTGGGATGCTCCTCTCAACATTGCGGCTTTTATTTACAGCAGTTACATCTGGTGCACCAAGAAGAAAAGAAAAAACACATCCTAGCCAGCAGAGAAAGGAATATGTGAACATGTGTAGCAGACAGGGCCAACAGAAACCACTGAGTGTGTGATATCTGATCTCAAAGTGAGTCCTCCGACGGTAACTCCCAATAAACCATAAGGCAATTCAGAGCGGTAAAGAAAACATGACACATATGCTAAAAATACACCGGGCAAAGACACAGAGTTCCACAATGAGCAACTTCAGTCTGAGGAAAGGGCAGGCGTTCATTTTAACCATATAAAGCCCTGCTTCACAGTAATAACCGACAAATTTTAGCTCCACCGGTTTCCAAATCTAACTTGCTATTAACACCACAGAGTTTATACACAATTTTCACGCTCTTGGTGGAAGAAGCAAAGCTTTGGTAACCAAGAAAACAACAACTACTAACATGAGTTCTATGGTAACGCAGGCAATGCAGTAGAAAAAGTAGACTACGGTATGGAGGCCCGAGTATGTACGTGATCAACAGCCTGCAGGACTCCTTACTTTGAAAAACTTCTTGTTACATTAAAAACAAACATTTTAAATAATAGTTTGACAATTTGGGAAATGCGCTTATTCACTTAGCATTACATGAGAAGATATACATCGCTCTCACGTCTGTATGGTAAATATGGAGCTGGAGCCAGCAGAGGATTAGCTTAGCTTAGCATATACACTGGAAACAGCTAGTGTGGCTCTGTCACAAGGTTCTCAAATTCCATATACCACAGCAGCACCTCTACAGCTCAGGAGGTTGTATCTTCTCTTCATGCTAAAGCTAAGCTAACTAGGCTCCTGGCTCTAGCTACATACTTACCATACCTAGAAAAACTAGATCACAGTATTCCACCCAAAACACACTTCTGATGTTAACCCTTTGAACATCAAGATCCCAAATATAAACAAATTAAAAGAAGGAACCGAACAATGATATAAGTAAAATGTATTGCACAATTAGTCAATTAACAGAAAAGGGTATTATTCTGTAAACTAAATCCATCAATCTATTCCTCAAGAATGCCAAATATTTCCCTAGTTCCAACCCCCTGAAGTATAAAAGGACACACCGCCCCTCTCTGTGCCATACAACCATGAACTGGATATCCTCCCTTCAGCCTTTTCAATGGGGAGGTTGAGCCGCTCTCGGTCAAGGTAAAGAAACACGGCGGTCATCACCTCAGTAGTTAAAACGTGTGCACTGCATTCTTCAGTGAGGACCATTCAATTTTTAACCCCCCAGCATAGTTTACCGCGGCTTTACGAGAGTCGCCATGGGGATTCCGCCGAAATGTCAAAGAGTAATATAGCCATAAACGACTGCTACTATTTGAGTCTAGAGCCATAGTACAACAAGGTTTTAGGGAGGGACATATCTTGTAAGGAGTACTTCCAGATGCTGCGTCAACATTAAAAACACGTAACTGAAGAACAAGAGTTAAAAAGTACTTGTAACCACTTTTTTGTATTTGTGAATCAGGCCTCGAGGGCGTTCCAGGCATGATTGAGTTATCAATTATTTTTAAAAAATGAACAAACACTAACAATAGGACTGGACATGAAAAGGAAACACCCATCCATGTTGATCGTGGACACGCCCTGTGGGGTTTGTCTCACTGGGCTGTGACCGCAAGGAAACAGGATTCTGGGAGAGCCAAGGAGAAATATCGTTTACTTCGGACAATGTGTCATTCAGGTGAGTGAAACGTGAGTCACAGAAGCACCAACGCAGGAGCCTTCACTACTCCTTAAATCTGGCCCAACGTCCTGCCGCTGGGCGTCTTGGTCCTCTTTAATAAAAAATATGTTTTATATCTGAGCTGAAATGATTCAGACTGCCTGCAGGTTTCTGTGCCAGTAGGCATTCAATTTAAAGGCAGGTTTGCGCTTTTATCCTCTTTGATCTTTGCTTTTCAGGGACTTCAACTACTTTAGGTTACTTGTCCATTTTATTACAAAGATTTGTCTAATTCATTGTTCTAGATAACAATCAGCAGTGAGGAACGACTGAAATTGTCAGGAGAAAGAGGAACAAGACATGTGGCGAGGATGTCCAGGGCATCGTGTAGCTCACACCCAAACATGTACGACTCCCCTAAACTTGCTTTGCAGATACAGTAAACACATTTATGATTTCTTTTCCCAAATAACTCAAAATATAACCTACAGGTTTATTGTTTTTTTTCCCAGGATATTTTTGATACTAGGAACCCCGTTTAATTTTTTTCTTCTCTGGCATTAGTTGGTCAATTAACATTATATTGTTGTACAAAACAACACCGCTGAAACTCTTTAGAGGGGTTGTTGGTATTTTTCTGCACAAAAACAAGATGAACACAGCGAAGATGGGACTTGAGTTAATGTATAATCCTACTCTATTCTACATCATGCTTTAACATGACACTATACAAATCGGTGAGGAATTAAATGGCTCCCCCCCCTCAAATCAATGGATTAAATCAAGAAAATCACACGTAACATAAGGCTCGTCTGACTGTAGCTCTGGGTGTTGTTTCCCCATCATCCTATCATCCCCTGCCTCCTCTGCTTATAACATGTTGAGCCTCTGACACTCTTCAAAACTAATAATCTGATTACACACCTCTCACAGAACTCAAAATTTACAAAACCCTCATTTACGCATCTCGCCAATGCTAAAAGTGACGCAGGATTAATCCGAGAGGGGCTTTCGGGTTGAGACGACATCAAAAGAGAAAACTTCATTAAAACAGACTTAGTGTCTTATTGATATTTTTCGTGCTATGTAGCGAAGGCCGGGTCAGTCATGAGGCCGCGTACTATACGTGCCGGTCGGAAAAACCAGAGGACAAAAATAAAATAAAAAGTCAAGTCTCGTGTTCTTTTTCTTGATATCATGGAAAAAGGAAACCGTCTGACATTATCGTCCGAAAAGGCGGTTTTGTTGCGACTGCTATCAGACAGCAATGATGTCATTTCCAAGGAGACGCTCATGACAACCGTGACGCTTTTCTAAACAAACCGACAACACACTTTATAACACTGACTGGGGGCGTTAGTCACCGTTATCACAATACTCTGCTCTGCTCAACAGCAACCAAGCTCTGTCCTGATCTGAGCGGCTTTTTATTATAACATCTTTCCAATTTTGATCCTTTTTACACGTGTTACTTGGCACGCTTTAGTAACTGTATGTTTTCTGAACCTCTGCACTTTCTACATAAAGAAGAGAGGACAGAGGAAAGTTTTATTCAGTGTTTAACTCATGGCCGCGTCTTCCAACATTTCCATCACGTTTTCCTTCATGCTGTAAAACACACAGAGGTCGTTGTGCTAGACGTTTCCAAACAGTGAGCTGAAGGAGGAGCATGTGCCACGTGCAAATGTATAGTATGTAACAGCTGGGGTGGGGCAACACCAGTCAAGAGCAAAAAAAACCTGTTCAAAAATTTAGGACAGCTTCATCAAATTATGTTTCGTTTAGCTTTTCTGACAATGACGCCGTTAATGCCGTACCATCAGCGTTTCACATCTACACCAAGAGGCCAAGGTGACTATGGGAACCCACATTTCAGCCTGGAAAATAACTTCAAAAGACCAATAAAGAACCCTGTATTCATCAAAATCTCCCGAGGATATAAACAGGACACCCCCCCACCACCACCCTTTGTTCACAATGATGCACAAGTGTACAACTTTACAAGGAACGGTTTCAAAGATATAGATCCTGTGACTTTGTCCACCCACCCTGTGAGCGCACGGATAATGAACCAGTGCTTAACTGTCCATGTCTGGAATATAAGTTCCTGTAGCTGATGATGTTCTCTGAAACATATATGGGACACCCCCCGGGGTATGAGAGGCATGTGATTTGAGTGGCATTCCCCCTCAACACATACCCCTTCTGACACTGTGCGTTTCTATGGCACAACTACTGTGACAAATGGTCGTGACTCTAGTCTATAAATATATTCCCGTTGAGTTTTAAGCCCAAATGTTTCGTTTCTGGCTCATTCACTGAGAGAAGAAGTGGCTCGTAATAAAAAAAATGGACGTGTCAAAATGCTTCACAGTGATCACACAGCTCGGAAGGTGAGGAAATCACTTCAACGCCGGCGATCTGTCAACTCCCGTGAAGTGATTTGAGGTTGTTTTTTCTTCCCTTTACTAAATTAGCAACAAAAACAAGTCACGTCGTTTACAGCCAAACATAAACTATCACCTCGCAGACCTCAACAAGTCAATGTTGTCTCATTATTATCTCATTTTTGCACTAAACATAATACTTAGAAAGTATTGGCATCAGTCTCAGTGTGCTACCAGTCACTGCACCACAATAGTGGACCAAAAAGCTCTTGACTCAGTATAAATGTGCGACATTAATATAAGAAAAGATGAGAAAGATGAGAAATTAGGCACTTTAATCTTCCATTAACGTTACCTGTAATGTTTCTGTTAAGCTTTACTTACTATAAAACAGTGATACAACCAGCACCGACTGAAAATAGCATTAAAGCAAAAGGGCTACTTACCGCTTTGGGCATTTTTCTGTCCTTTTCCTTGCTCTGTGCGAGGAGCTGTTAAATAAAATAAAAGTGTTTTCCACAGAAGAGACCTGTGTTCCGTGTGACTGTGCCTTCCTGAAGAGAGAGAAAGAAGAGAAACGAGTTTCAGACACTTCGGCGGTACTTAAACCCGGGTGCGTGTGGCTCGGCACTCCTGCAGGCGACAGTCATCAGGATGAATCACCGCGGAGACCGACAGGCTAACGGCAGTTAGCTAGCACAACACAGGAAGTTACGCAGCGTGAACTTCAAAATAAGAGCTCGATCCTGGTCACATGATCATCTGTATTTCTTTACAATCACGACAACAGCAGATTTTTAATTAACCCAAACCATCACTAATTTGTACCTTTACATAACTATTTATACCTATACGTAACAACTTTATTGCCATAAACATTGACATATACCTAAAACCAACCAACTGTAGGGCTTAAAGAAACAATATTTCAAGTATTGATTCATCTCTCAATTCTTTTTACAGTTGATCATTTAGACTAACAAACAGTAATAAATTAACAGTGTTATAAACACAATAGTGGAATTACGTCCATCAGAAAAGCTTAGAGCCCAAAGGGACGTTTTTAAAATCCCTGTTGTGTCAGACTAAACGGTCCAAAAGATACTGACTTTACAATATTTAACAGAGAAAAGCAGCTAAATCTCACATTTGAGAAGCTGAAATATCTAAATGTTTTATGTTTGAAATATAATAATGTTCATTCTCTGTCCATTGACTAATGAATTCATCTACAAATCAATAAAATGGTTTGGCTTGTTACTCACAGAAATTCTAAGAATAACCCTGATGAAATTAAATATCTACTCAGTCTCTCTCTAATTCTGTAAAACCATCAAGCATTTATCAGTACCTCCTTTAATATATATAGCGAGTATTTTCCATCTCAAACTGATTTTATTCTGAAATGTAAAGCCGGAAGTTCTGCATTTCCATTCTACCTTGACACTGTTGAATCATCCAAGCACCAGGCAGGTTAAATATGGTACTCAAAGTGCCTCACCCACCAGCTATGATAAAAGTTATAGTCCCCACCCTGTTTTGTTTTAGCCTTTTATTTTGACGTCTTCAGTTGCTAACAAACCCACACCCCAACTCCGATTAATGGTAGCCATTTACACCAGTACTGGTTTTTATCGCTTATTAAGTCGCTTTAAGAAACCATGTTGTATTTCACTCTATTTAACCATCAGTGGTCCGAGAACCACTGCCCCAGACACACATAACACTTTGAGGTTGTTCCCATGTAAGAAAATGTAACCAAAGTGATGTTGTTCAGTGTGTATTTCCACGGGAGGATTACGTCTATGTTACGAGTGAAATGGGAAGCTACACGCCCACGGCGAAAGGGAAACGATTCAAGCCCAGAAAAGAGAAATTCCAACATGTCTTAATAAAACAAGTGCTAAAAGGTCTTTGAACTGCTTTAAACTCAGGTTGCCGTAATAACGACGCCCTTTGTGCGAGAGCTTCATCGGTGCTGCAGACAGCCACATCCTCACTCTAATCCCACAGACACCTGTTGCGAGATTTGCCTCCTTTGTGCAGAGCCGCAGTTAAAAGTGCGCGGGAGAAAAAGTGCGAAAAGTATCTTTTTTTTTTTTTTTGACGCAGTTTCGAGCTCGCTGCAGAGTCCGCACGGCAGACAGGTGGTCCGCTTACTCAAAGTCTTACCCGGAGCCGATGAGGTGGTGGTCGTTCAGCTGTCCGGAGCTCGCAGCCGCAGATTTCCCCCTCCCTCTGTTCACCCAGCCGCAATATGGCGCTCATCCGTCACCGCCGCGGCGCCCGCAGGATCCTGTTCTCCTCTAGCACGGAGGGGCTTTCCCGCTAAACCAAAGACACTTTCATTATTAGTCAAATGACTTTTTTTTCTGCATCTGTATCTGTGGAACTAGATCTACAACAGTCAGATCATTATATTTATGATGTTCGTTGTCATGGAAACTGACAGTCTTGCATCACCATTAAAGGATGGCCCCCAAAAAACCCCAAAACTCAAAATAGATGAAGATGGAAACCTCAAGTATGAAGCACTGTATAGACTGGTGTTCTAACCAGCTGTACAATGGCTATAACTTAAAGTCAACAGAGGCTGTGGTTAATCTCTGGTAATACATTTGGACTTTCTTTGTTGAATGTACGTTAATGATGGTTTGACAGATGGTTTCGACAGTATTTCCTAATTTTAAAGATCAGAACCAACAGAATACGTCAGTATGTCCCAATTATACTTTTACGTATTATCAACAAAAACTTTTCATTATTATTGTTTTATTTTATTTGTTGTTGACAGTAAATGACACATATTAAACACACACACACACCCACACACACACACACACACACACACAGTTCATATAGCTAGCAATGACACAAATATAGAGGTGGGGTGTCGTGATTGACAGATTCTGCTCAGTATTTTTCTATTAGCAAATATTTTTGTCCTTGGCTAAAATTGATATTGTCTTTAAATAACGTGGCTTTTATGTGTGTGTACATGTCAGTTCAGCCGAGATAACTACATTAATGAGAAAACAATCACGTGGGCAATAACCGTAAATACAATCTGTGACTCTGGATAAATACTATTTAAACCTCGTGTGTCAGCCGAGGTGTCGCCTGTCCCGAGCGCTGATGCATCGGAGCACAAACCTTTTTTTTTATTTATTTCTTGGCGAACTCTACTTCACCGGGGGAGGTGCGCGTCACCCGCCCCGAAGTGAACCAAGGAAGTGCTGCCAAGCGCGAGGGGAGGCGTCATAGGTGAGCCGACCAATGAGGTGACGGGATTAAAATAGAGCCGTATATATCGGGGGGGTCAGGGCTACTTCCAACCGTAGAGGGATGTGACAGCCCAGAGTACCGCCGACCGGCTCTCCGTCACCATGGCCATTGTCAGCAGCAACACTGCCGTCATCATCCCTCACCACACTACAATAGTTTTTCACTTTATTGAAAACAGGACTGTGAAACCAAAACCAAAGAAATTAAAAACCGCAAAGTTTTTGTTTGGGTGGTGAGATAAATTTAGCAATGCAAAACCTTCTTGAATTTGCCTTTTATGCCACCTGAATGAACTGTTTGCAGAGCGATGTCAGATGCAAATAGATAAAGTCCACAAGAAGGCGCTTTGAATGGTCCTTTAAATATTTGGAGTTCCTTTGAACCTGTTGTTCAGCCGCTCTGTGAGTGATATCTCCTCCTTTGATTCATTCTTTTTTTAGATAAGACTTGCATTTGGTCTGATTTGCTGTGCTGGGTGTTTAACAGGCTGGAACTTTGTTCTGATAAGTGGCAAAAATGGACAAATGCACTGCATGGCTGAAAGAAAAAGGATATTTTCACTGGTTATCAAAGAAACGAGCTAAATTATACAAATGGGATAACTTTTTTTTTAAGCTGCAGCAGGAAACATTAACACGCTTCTGATATTCCATTGGCAACAAAATGTTAGTATATTACAGCAATACATTATTACAGCAAGTCTTTTCATACAAGTTTTATTGGATTCACAATGGCTGAAACTTCATTGTTGCAAGAGCTAGACATTTAGTAGAAGAAAATAAAAAATGACTTTTTTTGTAAGAATGGCCCAGGACCTCTATCATGGCCACATCTGATATTATGACTATACCGTCGTAGGTTTTATAGTAATCTGTTTGACCAAACTAGCCGTGAATGACCACACGCTAATGAAAGAAAACTGCAGCAGGTTCAGCTGCCTTCAGCAGCAGGTGGAGGTTTTGAAAGCTTCAGAGAAAATAGGTTCATTTTGTCGAGCTGCTTTCCAGCGTCAAGAATGAGCCCTGAAGCTCAGTCAAATATCTCACAATGCTTCATTCCATTCATTTTTGTACTAATTATATCCTAGATATTTTGAAGGAACGAAAACAACTGCTTCAAACACTGAAGGGCGCAGGTCAACTTTCACAGAAAGGTTACATAATCTCTTTCTGCTGTACAAACAGAAATGCTTGAAATATTATATGCAAATGTGTGCAAAAAAGGATCATGCAAAACTGCATCTGAATCTGCAGATTAATTGCTAACCAGAATCATAATAAACAAATGCCAAGTTATTGCACTGCAGGTATTGGTAATATATCAATGTCTTTACAGATATGCACCCTGAACACACTGTTCACACACACAAACTAGTATAATGTTCTCAAAGAGACAACTCACGGTAGTTCGGTCAGTAAAAAAAACACTTTATTTTTGAGAATACATTCATGCCGTTGACCTTTATTCAGTGAACCTGAATCGCTCTACATGTCAGCTGCTGGCTGCGTCTCCGGCTCGTTGAACCCCTCCAGTCTCTCCTGGACGATATCTCGGATCAGAGCTGAAAGACGGAGGGAGAGAGAGAAAGAGAAAGACGGAGCTGGCGTGAAGGCGCTTTAGTCACTGCTCTGTGTGCAATGCGTTTGACACAAATGGCCTCTGTAATGTTTACAAAGGATCACTAGATGGCACTCCAACAGTGCCTATGGCCTGATGATCCCTGGAGGATGACTCTTGAAATGCCTTTTCAGTCGGGGATAAAAACATCAGCCTCTAGAACATGTTGAATTACCACCAACAACTTGGAGGAAGGTTCGGTTTATACCTGTTATGTTTGTTCCTTTAGCAGATTAGTTGTAGGCCTTTTAAACAAGAATGAGTTGATAAGACTATAACTTTTAGGGGGGTGGGTAATATAGGACTTTAAAATACTGTTGTTGAATGGTGTGTTTATGGCTTAGTTAGAAATCAGAGGCTTTGCAAATCAGCAGAGGAATGTCTTCTCTTACTGTCGAGCAGCTCTCTTGCTGTGTATCTCTTCTCCAGACTGTTGTTAACCTCCGCCATCAGCCAAGGGAAGAAATTAGTCTCAATATCTGGAAATCAGAACCACAAATATGAAAAAAAAATTAACATCAGAATCTTCATGCAATGAGCTCAACTGTTACTCGTCACGTTACAGATTTTACGAAATGGAGCGCAGCGATGCCCTCATGTGTCAGAAAGGTGGAAGCTGAGTTTGAGTGAGAAGTTGACGGCGGAGAGCAACGCAACAAAGGAAGGCCGACCTTTCTCAACGGGGTCATACAAGTAGCCGTGGCTCCTCAGCGAGGTGAAGACTGCCGGCAGGAGGTCAGACAGGTACTGCTGGGTGTACGCCCGGGCCGCAATCTTCTCCGCTGTCTCTCTTTCATTCTTCAGCACCTCCTTCTGCTGGGCAATTCTACGCTCCTGAGGTCAGAAGAAACTTTTTTTTAAAACATGCACAAACACAAAGTCAGGTGGTTCTGAATGTGATCCGTTGATTTGATCTGATATAATAGTGATCCACAGAAAGAAATGCTCTAGCGCACAGAACCAGATGCTTATTTAGGACATTATGAGATTGCTTGTAGAAAGGATAGTGATAAGCACCCTTAGTTTAAAAACATAGCTAATCTGCTTCATTAGAACAGTTTGATCAGATTTGATTGACAACTGTTATTGGATTCTGATTACTTATTCTGTTGAATTCTGATTGGTGAACTTGATCAAACCTTTTTCCAGCACAGCCCCACATAATACAGAAATAAATAAGTGTCACATTGCAAAAATCTAAGGGTTTCAGACGTGTAAATCGTTGCCCATATGATTTTTTCAGGATTCATACAGAATAGATAATGGAATGAAACAAAATGGCCTTTCAGTCTGATTAACAGATTATCAGGCTAGGTTTTCAAGACTTTCAAGAATATTAAGTCCTGCTTAGCCCAATGCATGTTTGTGACTGCTGTCTTCGTGGCATCACTAGTTTTCCCTGATTGTCCGGCTTTGGGACAGACCTGTTCTTATATAAAAAGGGATTTCCTGTCACTTGCACACCTTCTCCTCACTGTGGCGTCTCTCCTGCTCCTGAAGCCGCAGCACCTCGGCCAGCTCGTTATTTCGGAGCTCCTCGAAGGCCCTCTGCTGGGCCCTCAGACAGGCCAGCTCCTCCTCCTCCATCACCTCCTCCAGAGACTGTTCTATCGTCTTGCCCACCAGGACCTCCAACACTGGCTGCACCTCCCTGTCAAAGTCAAACAACTGCAGAGGATACTTGTAGTAAGTGGTGTTACATTGTGCATTTTAAGAGTTTGATCAAACCTGCAAACATTAATTTGAATTTTAAAGACAGTTTAGTATTGTAGATGCAACCTGTTACATGTTTTTGTAGAATTGCGTGGCAAGACGTCCCATTTGGATTACCTACCTCTCCCTCCTCTATCTGCGTTTCAACGTCTTTGCCAGACTTGGCAGGTATGAAGAGTGGGGTTGATGGTTTGTCCAGGAAAGCATCGGTCTGGCACTCAATATCTGTAGCCACTGTAACATCACTCAATTCTTCAAGATAAAGCTCTGAAAAGAAAGATCAGAGCGTTACAAAGCAGCTTCGACAAACTCATAATGAATCTCATATATATACGACAGACATAAAAGTTCTGAAGCTGTCAAGAGAAATGCTGTACCTGTTTGTACATCAATGTGTTTCCGGCCCTGCAGGGCCTCGGGAGTCCTGGGTCTGAACTGTTCCCTGGATCGTTTTTGAGCAATGGCTCTCCTCCTGATCTCCTGCTGTCTTAGTATTTCAGCAGGGTCTGGCTGAGCCGTCTGCCAAAGGTGAATGATAATACACATTTTTAAGAAGGAAAGGTAAACCTCCCGGGGCTCAAGCATGGTCAAATGTATGTTTCATACTTACAGTTGGTATGATGTGTTGGGCGTAAGTGTTTCCTCTGACAACACGGCGATCATACATAATGTTTCCAAAATTACTCTGCGCCCTACATTGTCAAGGAAAAACAGTGCGGCTGACTTGACACTTGTCAGAGATGATGTGCTGATCCATTTTGTGCTGGTCTTTGACAGTTAAATAAAGTGGTGTTTAAATGTATTTTTCAGGCATTTTTCATTCAACATTTTTATTCAAATAGAAATACCTATAGTACTCTTTCAACAAAAGCACTCATGGTGCAGAACGGCCTTTTCAAAGTTGCATTATTATTTACATTATATTATTGGACTTATTCATGCATCAATGTACAAGTAACAATTTAAAGGTCATGTCCATTTAAACAGATTTAGCTACATGTGAGGTCTCTGTAAAACTATGTATCATTAAGTATCTAGTAACTATAGCTGTTAAGAGGATGTAGTGGTGTAAAAAGTACAATAATAGCCTTTCAACTGGTAGTATAATAAGAATAAAGTACCATCAAGTAGAAGTGCTTTCTGCCTAGCTTTAGTTACACTGAAGCAAGGTTAGCACAAAAACACAACAAACGTACTGTTCAGACGGAGGCTCTCTGTATCTGGAGCGGTTCTCCACAGGTCTGGGGCGACTTGAGAAGGTGTAACTTTCGTTTGGATCCCGCTGGCTGTGTGAAACAAAAGCCATTTTCCCCCCCAGAAACGACCAGAAACCTTTAGACGCTGTAGTTGTAATAGTGTAAAAGTTAACTGGCTAACGTTAACGTTTGCTATCGTTGGCGGGCAAGCTACCAACACAAACTGTTGTAGCAACCGTCTCCAAGGAAGTGTAATTCAATGGACGTTACGTCACTTCCGTTAAAACAGACGATAAGAGGAGCTTTTTCTATTTTTTATTCAACCGTTACTAGAACTAAATACTAGTGTTTTCAGTAATACATCTACTACTACTACTAGCTACTACTACTACTGCTAACAGTAGTGGTACAACTACACCACAACCACTATTTATTACCATTATTAGCATTATTACCACTATTAGCCTACTACTAGCCTACTAGTCTGCTGCGGCTACTACTCCTACTTGTCTTAAATACCCACACTACTACATTTACTGTTGCTACTATTTAAACTCCTCCTCATACTACTATTACTACCTCCTACCACTACTAATACTACCACCAATAGTGATAATAATAATATATTTATCTACTTTAACTCCAACAAAAAATGTAATCGCATTACTCAGTCATTTTTATCTATCATTATCATACAATTTTCCTCAGCAGACATGGTTTGCCCAGTTTGGAAGTGTAGATTTTCAATTTATTCTGAGTACTTTAAGGACCTCACACTGCAGGCTAAAGGATTGAAAAGTTTTAGTAGTAGTAGTGGAAATATATCACTACAGACTTTGTTAAAAAAAACTGTAAACCTCTAGTGTTTTTTCTTCTGTGTTTCAGCACATTTCTGAAAATCTGAGTATAACCTGTTGATGCAAGGACCACTTCCTGCAGAGAAAAGTCAAAAGGTGATAAACAAAGTCAACCTTATACTGCACTTAAAGCCCTGATTTAAAAATAGCACACGGAGAACTTAAGAGTTAGAAATGTTTCTTAAAAACTGATATTCTATTCGTACATGTTCTACTGATGTTCAAGTGGTGTTTACATAGCTAGAAGTAACGAGACAAAATATAATTGTGACTTGTGGTGCAGGTTCGACATCTGTTGCCACCTCTGCCCTTTTTTTTTTTGCATACTTAATCGGTGTACAAGCAAAAAAAAAATCTGCACTTGAAAAACGATTTGTTGTGCTCACAGGTGGCACTGAAATGTGGGCGGCACAAGGCATTCAGTGAAGGATAGCAGAAACTCAACTAAAGACTATGTTAACCACAGTGAGCATTTTCAGCTCTACGAAAAGTCACAGTGTCACAGATAAACAGAGCAATCTACACTAAACTGTGTTTGTGAGGACAAAGGTGAGTGCTCTGCGGTCACAGTGACGACTGAAATGGCACTTTCTTTCCCCTCCACTGTTTTTTCTATGTTTCCATGTCAGATTTCGTGGCAAAGATGATTGTGACATAGTTTTGCATGTTTGAATTGTGACATAACAGGTCACGCTGACTATTGAAATACCCAAACAAAAGATCATTATGTAACATGTTCATGAAAATTGTTATTTACAACATAGACATCCAAATATGCAACTAATACTACCACCATTACCAGTGATGTTACTGCTACAACGTCTACTACTGCCACCACCACCACTAAGATGATTTTGCCATAGTTTCGCATGTTTGATTTGTTTTATAACAGGTGACTACATATTTAAATAACCAAACAATGGATGATTATATAACACTTGAAAACTGTACTTCCTTTACAACACAAAGCCAAATGCAGCCGTGGCTAGAGGACACCATGGGTCTCTGTCGTAAAGGCTTGGGATTTGCCCTTCTCTCTGAATATTATATTGTTTATGTTGCAGCTGTCACAAATCATTAGGCATTATTAAAGGGTAAACACTGTGTTAGCCCCCTCTCATTAGCGTGTTGACTGTCAGCCATGAGATTACGCAACCAGGAAGGCATACTTCCACCCATTTATCTGTTTTCAGTGCAGTAATGTCATTTTTTTAACGTTAATTGCAGACTTGTAGCCTTGATTCACAAAATTCACAAAAATATTTTTAACTTCTTCGATTAAACACAGTGTAAGGGAGTAATAAGCACCCACATTGTAGTCAAAAACCTCCCTTAGCACGGGAACATACGGCGTACTGCTTTAAAAACAGCAGGCGGTAACTCAAGCAATTACTACAAAAGGTGGTAATTAATGTAATAGGCATCCGAGCGGAAAAAGGATTGAAAACAGTGATTAGTGGAACAATAATGTACATGTATAGTAAGTAGTAAGAGACAAAGATGTAGTAATGTAAGCAGTGCTTCCATTGATTCCAATGAGGTTAAAACAGAGGCAATTACTGTTGTCAAAAAGCAGCATATGCAACAAATTATTTTAAATATCTACGTCATTACATAGACCTTTGCAAGAGTCCTGATTGCAGGACTGTTATTATGTGAACAAAATGCCATCTGCATGGGTCTTGTGATAACAACAAAATGATAATGGAAAATAAGCATCTATATCCGCTACGGAAGTCCACGATAAGTGGCTGAAGGTCTTTGAAAAACACAGTAAATGGAACTTGTGATAGACATTTTCTCTTTTTTTTTTTGCTATTGCTATTTTGCAAGACTGAAATGTCTTGACTGTAAAAGTAATGCTGCCATCTGCCTATTTTTTTGGATAACGTTTTAAATTATTTGCAATTAACATTCTCCTAAAAGCTTACAAACACAAATCAAAGATACGTACAACATTATCCATCATCTCTATCATGGAAACTAAACATGATAGAGGTGATTGTAGGGTTAGTGCATTAACAACAGAGCACCAGAGTTTAAAATATAGAATAAATAGTAACTAGAAATAATGAATAAATTATATTTTTACCCGGAAAACATTCAACAAAGTTGTTTAATTTAATTTAAGTATATTAAGAATGTTAAATGTGTCCCCCATCTCCTCCATCGGTGCAATGTTAGGAAGGGATCTTTAAATGGCCGGTATCAACAGAAAGAAATGTTTACAGCAAGCAAGAACAATTTTAATGTAGGCCTACATATGGGGCATGTGAGTGTCGTTTAAAGACAGGCTTGACAAATGTGAACCTATCCTTTAAGCTTTAAAGTTGTTTGTCATTTCATTTATATAGCGTACGGTAGTAGAAGTCACTCTTCTTCCCAAATTCACTTCCTGGTTTGTGAGCATTTTGAGCCTTTTAGTTTGTGACGTTCTTGTTAAGGACTTCATTGGGAGACTAGTTCACTGTTCACATTGAGTACCACTAATTATTCAAGAGCTCATCACACTGAATACACTGGCATGCTGCGCACAGCTCTGCCTTTCATACTGAACGAGCTGTAACAATGTACACTGATGAGGGCAGCACAATGTGTTCACTGTGACCTCTTGATAAAAAAAACAGCTAAAGAGCATTTCTTTGTCAGTTGATCAGATGCTTGTTGGTGAACACATGCTCTGCTTGTAAGGCATGTCTTTACTGAAAGCAATGCAGTGTAAATTATTGTTCTCTGGGAATTTGACTGATGCATGAAATTGATTAAATATGCCTGTAAGCCTTATGAGATTAATATTGAAAGCAGAATTGAAACTGGTTCCAGCTTCTCTCGTGTGAAGATGTGCTGCTTTCCTTTGTTTTCCAGTGCATGGCTCTAGGGATAACAATGTTGCTCTGTCAACTGGTCTGCCACTTTGATCCAGACTGAAATAACTCAGCTATCAAATAATTAGCCAATTAATCAACAAAATAATCGTCTCATTAATTGATAATGCATAGTTATACGTTCTGATCACGCTTTAATTGAAACATAGATGTTGGAAGGTAAATGGAAACCAGTGTTCATGATAACTCAAAAGGTCGTGCTTACTCAAGTGTTTGTGCAGTGACCTTTTGGAGCCCCATAATTAATTAAAAACAAAATTACACAGTTTCTGTTTCTGTGTTAAAGTTGAGGTTTGGAAATTACCTGTAATGCAACCAGTTCTTTCAACAGATACGTCACAGATCGATGGCAGATATGTTGACTTTTTAAGGGTTTTGTAGAGAAAAAGATCAACATGCAGGTTATATTTGAGCCCCAATCTAAAAATGTCATTTTTGGCCGCCCTGATGTTGCTTTTTTGTCTTTCCTGCTAATCATCAAATCATGTGAGATTTCAGCTTCACACTTCACATTTGGGACTGCAAATGTGATGCAGAAAGTGACACATGATAAAAGCAATATTTGTCCAACTGAACACAACCTTAAATACATAGTCACTTTATGAAGCTTGAAAATTGTAATGTTAAGCACGCTGTTTGTTTGTGAGGCTTGTGGTGGTGTCGTATTCTATTATATTGTAAGATTTTCCTGTTTTTTGTTCCGCCTGTACATAAAGACTGAGTAAAGAGTTTGACCGACTCAGGTTTAATAAACATTGCATGCTTCACAAATGTAGTCAATCCTACAATCCTATTATTGGACTTCTGAACATGCAGGTGTTGCTTAGTTGTGTCAAACCCATGTAACTGATTATTTAAGATAATCATTGTCAGAGATTATCATTCTTTATCTTAAATTTCAACTATACAATTTTGCTAAATCCGGCTCAGGTTAAATCTTGGTGCAACTTTTGTATGAATTAGATTGACTTGATGAGGAAAGAAACACTGTTATAAAACACTATAGAGAGGAAGGAAGAGGTGGCATCAGTTCATCTTTAGTCAGAGACAAGAGGAACAGCAATTCAGAGAAAAACCAAATCCGCCCATGTGACCACGTCTAGTTTCCTTCTGTTTTAGCATATGTGGCAGAACATGCTGTTCTCTCAATGAAGCCTCTTTGCTCTTGTTATGCAACACATGTAGCAAAGTGAAGTTGAGCTAAACTAGTCACTTTCCTCCATTTTCTTATTCATTCTGCCACTAATGATTTGACTGGACCACAACATCCATTTGTAACAGGAGCTTTCTAAAAAGTCACACATACAAATACAAATACACTTTTTCACTTTGTTATTTTCTTTTATTGCGTAGTTTTTCTTGCATAGAACCATTTATGCAGGAATTGCATGACTCTGGAAGACCCCTTGACAAAGATTTCTCATCTGTATCTATTGCTATCTGATTCTATTTACTTTTTAGCATACAAATAAACGAAGCAGAGTTTCTCATCAGAAAAAGTGCCTTAATGTAGTGCAAGAAAAAGACCATGCAAGGTGGAGAGTATTTACAAAAAGCCTGTACTGTACATATCAATAAATCAACAAAAAAATCAGACAAAACATAGACAATCAACACTCATAGCATATTTTATACACTGTGTTTTCATAGCTTCATTGTGATAGACTAGATATCTATCAGAAAAACCACATATCTCTTCAATGTTGTACTCTAAACAGTACTACTGACAAAGTGCAACCATAGAGGCGGCACATAGCTGACATTCATCCAAAGTGAAACAGTGAAAAATTAACAGAATGGAATTTTATGTGCATAAACAAGCACGTCTCAAACACAGAGCTGCTCGGTGGGCAGAGCCTAAAAAACACAGTTTCTCCGTTGAACCAACACAAGAACAGTGAAAAGGGGAGGAGGAGGAGGAGGAGAGGAAGTGGCTGTTATCGTGAAGCCAAGCTCTCTTGCTAATAAAAGAAATCGTACAATCCAGCTATATTAAGTTATCTAAGTGAGAGAGTCAGCCTGGATAAAAAAAGAAGCTTGCTGATTTGCTAACTTGCAGTTTCAAACTGGTTTTCTGGCTTTCTGGCTTTGCCCACTGAAATTTAACTCCGGTAAATGTTTGTATATCTAAAATCAGATCTCTCAAACAGTTCCAAAGTCAATCAAACATAAGACTCCTTGGCGTAAGAAAATTCCTCAAACACAGGCTGGCTACATCTCCGCGACACAACCTCATGATGACTTGCAGACACAGACTCCGACATTGCTCTCTGGCGGAAAGGCTGCCGCAGCTCGACAACGTTGGCTTTGTCTTGTGCTGCTTGAGCAAAACAGTCTACGTACTTATTGACAGAACAGGTAGCTGGGAAGTCATAATTTACAGAGGATGGACGGGACCTTCTCTCCAGCTGTATGGCATCGTGTACAGTCATCGATCTGTACTGTGGAGGAAGACCGGCGTTCTGCACTGCGTGCTCGTATGCCGGAGGCCTGCAGGGCAGCCTGCTGTCCACCTGCTTAAACACTTCAATGGCCGACAGGGGGCGTGGTTTGTGAAGAAGCTCAGCTGGTGGATCTGCTTCACTCTGGGAGTCCTCCTGGAGAGTTTCACAAGGGAAGGAGTTTTCCTTCGGAGAGTCTTTCTTCAGGCTGCTCCTGCTGAAGGCTCCTAAGCTCCTGGTCCTCAGGAGGACTTTACTGGTAACTCTCATGGAGTATGAACGCCTCTTCTCATCTGAAATCGGTCTGGCAATGTCCTTCTGAGCCTTTGCTGCCGTCGAAGGCTGGTTGGTGGTGTTAGTGGATCTCCTGGGGCATGCTGGTGACCCCACTGGGGAATTGGTGAAGACAGAGCCCTCTGACTGATTAGAAGCAGTGCTCTCAAGGGAAGAGCACGAGTCCTTACCTGCCATGTAGGGCAGGGGATCCAAGTTGGAGCTGCTGCTCAATTTTGGAAAAGACAACGCTGGCCTTGACTGCCCTCTGAGCAAGAAGGAGTCATCTGAGATCTGCTTTTTCAGAGGCTGGTCCTCAAAGTCCCTCGTCTCCATCGAGCAGTCGTCGTGGCTCCTGGAGTGGCTGCACAGGCTCTCGAGATCAGCTGAGAGGAGGATGATGGGCTCAGAGCAGCGACGGTTGAATTCTGGCTTTGTGTTGAAGATAGCATCAGCTGGCCAAGAGGAGGTGTTGAAGCTGGGACTGAGAGAGGAAAACGACCCACTCTTTCCATGTGTGGAGCTGGCACTCTCTCCTGCCTCGCCATCTCCATCTGGGTCGGTGCTGTCATACGCAGAGTCATGATGCTGAGAGGACAGTGAGTCTGCAGACAGGGGAAAGAAAGACATGATTAGGAGGTCTAAATTTTACAATAATTATTCTTATATATTTCTCAATTTGTGCAAATTCAATGTCACTCGAGTAAGGGACTGTACCAAAGTTATTAGGCAGTAGGAAGGGTAAGAAAACGGGGATGTATTTATTTAATTATTTGGGTTTAGACTTTATTTCATTCCATTTTTGCAGGATTTACCATAATTAAAGATTGAATACAACAAACGGTTGTTGTACAGAAGACATATGTATCAATCAATCATGCCTCTGTAAAAAAATATATTTTGTAGTAGGAGCAATATCTAATCTTTGAGAAACAGGGATTGAACATTATCTTTATAAAGAGAATGCCTTTTTTTCTCAAGTCAACAGTCACCTATAACGAATGTTCAGTGCGCCATGTGCCATTTGTGCTAAGTAAAAATGATTGTTCCCTAAACATATTAAACTTGCAATGAGGGTATAGAAATTATGATGTGTGTTGCAAAAGTCAAGGGGTGGGAGTTAAACATAAAGTTAAGCCCCCTGCCCCACCCTAATCATTTTATTACAGTCCCTTAAAGGAGATAATAATAGAGATTTGAGTGATGTGTAAATGTACCTTCATCAGTATCCAGCAGATTTGGTATATTCTCTCCGAGTATCTCACAATGCTCAATCAGGAACTGAGTTAGCTTTGTGACCTGCAATGAATCAGGAAAAGAAACACGATAAGTAAAAGTAACAACGATATCAATTTTCAAAACTAAAACTGAAAATTAGATATCAAATTCTGAAAATCAAAGTTGCCGTTCAGAACAGATGCAGTCTGGACACAGAGTCATGCTTCATTCAGTCCAGACAGCGTGTTTTTTATTAGAACGTAACTAAACAAACAAACAGCTTACAGCCTGTGCATTTTGTAATCTTACTTATGAAACCTTTTGAGGTTTTCTGCACTGCGAACCGCAAAGCTTCAAAGCACCAAAAGTGAGAAAGTATATTCATAACAAGACTTTCTACCTTCTTCATCTTTTCCTTCTGCTCGTCCAGCGGGGTGCCATCCAGCTGCAGCAACGTGGGGGCGATACACACCGCCAGGTTGTGGGCGTCCATCTTGTTGGTGTCAGCGCTCTCGAGGATGTGATGGAGGATGCAGACTAAATGCTGGAGGAGGAGTTTGTTGGCCCCCGGGAGCTTTTCTACCACCCTGTCGGTGGGTAGCAAAAGGAGGAAGGAAGAAAGAAAAAAAGAGAAGAAAAAGAAGACATTAGCTTGGCGCTCTTTTTTTTAATCTAAAGTTTCTTCCTTCTTTTAAACAGACAGACAGACCCAAGACAGACTCAAAAGGAGAAGTGCTCAGCCTGTAGATGGAGGACTGGGAATGCACTGCAAAACTCATTTGCTTTCGACCACATGAGCAGTCATGAAAATACCTCCAGACTTCCTTTTATATATAAATGTCATATATAAAATAGAAGCTGGTCATCACAGTGGCCGGTCAATGGCTTACTTTCTGATTTCCAGAGCTCTCTGCTCGGTGTCTTCATTGTCCAGAGCCGTCATCCATTTGTCATACAGTTCAGACACCAGCAGGCTGCCGGGAAGCTCCTTCAGAAAACTCTGCAACAAGCAAGAGAGAGCGGGTGATGAGACACAGTGCTTAGAAGTAGAAAAGATCTGGTGTGACAGTAAACTGTGACATCCAACAAAAGAGAGAACAACATCATGTTGTGGATGCTGACTTAAATACATTCTGTGTAATATTGTATAGCGGATTAAATATTATAAAACTACCACAAGTAGTAGTCATGGTGGTGGTGATGAAGTATAGTTACTCAGGTGTTGTAGTATTTTCTACATTTCAAATGGAAATATTGAATTTTTTCTCCATTACGTTTATGACAGCTTAGGTTACTAGATACTTTGCAGATCATTAATTCAAAATACAATCAATACATAAATGATGATGTATTTAATAGACTAAGCTATCCAGCTGCAACATTAAAGTGATGATTAATGCATCAATTGTTTTGCACAATGAGTACTTTTGCTTTTAGTGCTTTTAAAATGTTTTTATTCTAATACTCGTATACTCTACTTAATTGTAATGCCTCTTTCACCACTGTGCTAGTAGTAATGGTGTAGTGTAGTAGTTGTAGCAGCAGCTGCAGTAGTAGTTGTGGTTTTGGTAGTAATGGTCGAGTGGGTGCATCATTTGTAACAGTAGTTTAATTTATGGTTGAAAGGGAACGTACTTTAAGAAGCCCGACGAGCAGAACAACCGGCTGGCCCTCCAAGTCCACCTCCTGGCCGCTGTTGAGCTGCTCTCTGATGTCCTTCATGTTCTTGCTGTTGCACGGTTTCCGAAAGACTCCCTCTGTGGACGGCCCACTCTTCCTCAGCAGCACCAGCATCTCCTGGTGAAAGGACGGGGG
The DNA here is from genome assembly GCA_036024295.1 of Nannoperca obscura. Lineage (NCBI taxonomy): Eukaryota > Metazoa > Chordata > Actinopteri > Centrarchiformes > Percichthyidae > Nannoperca > Nannoperca obscura. The sequence goes on from JAVQJL010097438.1 coordinate 31,779, forward strand.
CCATAGGTGAGGAGAAGCGAGGTGCGATGATCATAGCATTCCCTTTTGACATCAAATCGAGCTGTGTGTGCGTGTTGGGTGCACGCCGAGCTCTAGACTAATCAACATGCAGCTCGTGTGCTTGGGTGACTTCCTGTCCTCGTTCTAAGCAGTACAGTCAAAGATCAGCTTAGTAGGTGTTTGTTTATTATTCATGCTCACATCTACTCTGAACAAGTTGTCCTTTATTCCTTAAAAAAAAGAGGTAATTCTGCCCAAGGCAGTGAAATAGTTATAGGAATAAATGAAAAATGTTCTTTCTGGTTTCGAGAAACTTGACTCGTGAGAGAGAGCTGACATTTAAGGTAGGAAGTCAACTTACTGTGACTGGTTTGGGTAGTGAGCAGTCGTCTGGGCATATCTTGCAAAGGGGCTGTCCAAAAAGCTGTGTCTTGGCATCTGCATCTTCTCGGCGTGCTTTGCTGACGAAACTAGAGCCCTTTCTGAGCCTCCTCACCAGGTTCCACTTGGTATCTGATGGGAGAAGAAATGTTTTATCCCTCAGCCTGTTACATTTTGGATCATATTTGCAGATTTAAACATGTTTTTAATGCTTCTGTTCGCAAAAGTTTTAAATAAACAAAAACAGAAATGCAAGAATTGGGGCCACAGTGTTTCCTTCAGTTGTTCACTCTTATCAGTAGTTTGGTTTCCTTTTTCTGTCTCTGTGGTCGTTCTCTTTGGTCTCATTTCAACACATGGCACAATTATTTAGCACCGCCCCTCCATCACAGCTGCCACTGAGAGACTTTCAAACTCACCAATGGGCTGTGCCGGCTTGTCCTCTTGGTTATTTGACTGCTTCAGCAGAGCGGAGACATTTGCGTCGCCCTGGAAACCAAATAGAGAAAAAGTCATGTGGTGTTGAGTACGCAAGGGGAACCATGAGCATGATGAGAGGAACAAAGGGAGGGGTTGTGTTTTTTCATTCGCCCCGCCGCCACAAACCCTCGCCCTACATGCCTGCTGACACGTGAATGAAATAATAGTGCCACGCAAGACACTCGTGCTGTAGAAGCCAACAATCATTCACACGTCATTATAATCTTCAAGTATAAAATCTTTTTTTATTGGCATTTGAATTGTGATTCAAATGTATTTTTTGCAGCTACAGTATACGCAGTTCAGAAGCTGTACGTTTCCAGCAAATCTGTCCACTGTAGCCTCCTTTCGCCATGAGTGGAAAGGCGCAGGTGTCTTTCACAACAAGTTGTTCTGCTTGAATATGTTTAATCTCAAGAAGCCGGAGAAAATGGGTTGTTTTACTCACATCAAGTGGAAACTCAATGAATTGTTCCATTCCACCTCCCGTTAGAGTTTTAGTCTAAAAGATGAGAGAGAGACAAGAACAGAGAGAGAGAGAGAGAGAGAGGTTATTTAGTAAAAGCTTTCATTTTAATATTGTGGTTGCTGTTGGACATGGCAAAGAGGGTAGTGAGAGACGTACTGTGATGCTGCCGCTCAACACCTTCATGAGGACGTCTGGAGGTGAAGAAGCACAACCAACCCTCGCTTTTGCGTCTTTAATTTTTCTGTGATGACAAAAAGATACAATTTATACATATAAATATACATTATACATTTACTCATAGAATCTACCCGTTTGTCTTCAAACTCTTTGCGCCCTCTGTATTCACTTTTTACATGTAGTCTGCTCTTTGATTTCACATCACTACACGTTATTTGAAGTATATCAGCCTATCAGAGGATCAATATAATGCTATTACATACTTTCTTCAGAGTAACAGTGACAAAATGAACATTGTTATTTAAAGATGTTATCTTGCTGTAATCGACACCACGTTATCTACAACCTTGTCCAACCAATCCAAAAAATTCAACTGAAAGTGAATGATACTGATACTTATATTCATTTAGCTGATAATTGGGTACTTTCTGCAGCAATACTGTGTTGTCAACATTGATCAAAGTGACTTTACAATCTAGCTCGAGTACTGTCGCTATGAGTATTGAAAGGATTTTTATGGAATTGTGTTGATAACATTAAGTCGATTAAATGCCTGATCAGAGAATAATGCTGTTTCTTACCTGTGAAGAGTATCTAACCAGCGTTCTTTCACCTCAGGCGAGCTGTCGGTAAGAAAACAGCATGGTATGAGTTACTAATCCACAGAGAGAGTCAAACAGACAAGCAGATGCAGTGGGAGCAATGAGACAAAGTGCGCACCCACGTTCTCTTTTAACAACTCGGGTTGAAACTGACTCAGTCATGGGAACAGGAAGCAACGTCACGGCGGCTCCCAGCCAGACATCTTCCACTTCCTCCTAGAATCGGTGTGCGCTGTGGCTTGGTGGCAGTGACGTTTGTGGACGGCGAAACAGATACGTGTGCTCGCGTTCACACCTGAAGGGCTTCACCTTTGATTACCTGTGGCCTCATTAATGCCAAGGAGCTCGCAATATCACATGGCTGCGTGTCAACAGGTGAGCACATGGTTTCTCGTAGGCCCTTTGACCCCCTCCATGTGAGTGAAAAGGAATGAAACCTTCACACAATGAATCATCCCCGGAGTCAAATCATCTAATCTAATCTCGTTTTCTAACAAAACAAGTCAAAAACCCATCATATGTTGATTGATGACTTTTCAAGAAACGTGGGAGTCCATGAATAACACACTCAAGTGAAGCATTTCTCTACTGGTGCCATTTAGTGCCTTCGGTGTGACAAAAGCATCATTTACTGTTAAGAATGTATTTCCATTCCTTTAAGTGGATTTCACTGTCAGACAGTGTTTATTGTAAAAGCCAGTACTTCCCGAAAAAGTCAGCTGCTGTTTATCCCCTCACATGGATTGGTTTGGCGGCCAGCTCCACACTTCCTATTTTGCAACCTCTTGATGCTGCAGGGAGGACTTTCTCTTTGCTACTTCCCTGTTTTTCATGAAGGCCACAAATCATATGACCTTTTACTACATGTGTGAATATTCCATGAACGGACTCAGGTTTTATTTATCTAATAACTGTAAAAAAAAAAAAAGACTGGGATTTTATCTCTGGTTATGAGACGGTATACGTATTCTGCCTTGTTCAGTCTGTTTCTAGCATGCAGCTGGGTAGCTAACGCTAGCTAGCAGATGTCAGGTTAATGAAAAAAAACCACAAACAACAGGAACAAATGAATTACTCTGCAGATATGTCTGCCATATCAGTGCTGAAAGTGATTTTTAAAGTGTATGTCTGTGCTGTATTTAGTTGAAGCATCTGGAATTGACAGTTGTCAAAAACGTGAATTGTTTCTCTTCTTGAAAAAACTCAAGATTGCATTATTTTGGGCCATTTCGCCCTGCTAATAAGCGTATTTCCCAAAATCCCAACCTATTCCTTTGAAGTGAAATCTCTTCCTTCAAAAGGGGTTGATTTATATTTTAGAGCTTAGGATTCAAGTTAAGAGGAGTGTTAGGTAATGTGTAAGAGAAAAGATACCAATCGAGTAAAGATCCTGGCAGCCGCACACATGCACCATCATGCATAAAAATGTGCAATCGGCCATGCAAACACATGTGGATCAAACCACTACACGCTGCTGTTTGTGTGTGAGTCATCTGCCGCACATCTGCTCACCGAAAACACACCAAACAAAAGGTGGGAGCCCAGGCCAGGATGAGGGTCACCCTGAGGTCAATATCCCCCGTCGTTCCCTCCTCATCCTCCAGTTCATCTTCAAAGCTGTAAAGCCAGACGTCCTCGAGGCTCACTCTGTGCTTCAGACGATAGCTGGAGGCTGACCTGTTAATACAGAAGCAGAAAGAAAGGCAGCAGCCATCAATATGGTCTTTTCTGTTTCCATTTTACTAACTGAAAGAATGTTTCAGTTCCATAGATTTCTGCCTCAGCGATGGATTTTATTCCAACCACAATTGTTATGAATTCATACTTTATGGAATACGAAGATGAAAAAATACCTTTTGTTGGAGCTGAACAAAGAAACAATAGATGTGTCATTTCTTATCAAGAGCTCCTTCAAAAAGAATCAAATGTCTAAAATCACCTGTGCGTTCAATGAAAAGATGAGTTCTGAGCATGCAAACTTGGTGAGACACAAAGAAAACCTGTGAGGTCAACGCTGATCGTCAAGAATGAAGAGAAAAAAATTGCTCTTGTGCAACTGTTGGTGGAATTTCTTCAGTGCAGCACGATGATTAGGTGCTGTATACCAGTTCTGAATAAAACAGGTGTTAGCTTTAACAGGTGTCAACAGGTGTCAAGCTAAAACTTAACAGCATGTTTGAAGTGCTTCCACAGAAGAGAAACATCAAGGACAGCTACACTGGAACTTCTTCATGAGTAACACTGCACTCTTTGAAAAACAGCTTCCAAAAAAGGTGATTAGTAAATGAATAGAGGAGATTCATTCTTCCATTCTGGAAGAAGGGGGATGTGAACTGAGGATTAAGGAGGTATTGGTGTAGACATGCAGCTGAGCAGAGCAGAGGTAACACACAGGGTAGAAACAACGTGAGACACAGAAATGGACAGATTAACACACAGGGGGGTCCCGGGGGGGAAATAGGAATTGAGGCCCCCCACTGATCCACTGACACTGTCACCTTCAAAAGCACCATTACTTGCACAGCACACAGAGGATTATAGATATATTTCATTGATTCCAATCATACTGTGCTACCTTGCCTCAAATTTGCGCTAAATCAATCTTTTTCTTTACCATTTACCACCAGTGTGACGTCAAATGTAGCCCAAAAACCATCACTTGCTGGCTGTGCAATGTACAGAAATGAGAGTGGTGTCAAGACAAACAAAACAAAAGGTTGAACTCATCTTAAACTGAAAGTTGTGAAGTGCCTTTTTAACGTTTCTCCATAACAGGCTAAAAAAAACACTGAATAGAACCATATCCATTCTTCTCTAGGCTAGACCGCTTTATTTATAAAGCACATTTCAAACACAGAGACAATTCAAAGTGCTTTACATTGGCAAAGCAAAGCATTACAATGACATTCAAAACTATAAGAATGATATCACTTAAGAAATTACTGAGATAAAATGAGATAAGACACAGTTACAGTGGATGTAATCTGCCAACAAAGGAAATAAATGTGCGTTTGAGAAACAACCCACAGCCTTTCTACTGTACATAACTCTAGAAGTAATGAATGCTCATATATATACAGATAGAGGGAGTGAAAAGACTCCAAAGTTGGTTTACTGTTTTGTACTGTAGTTCCAGCTGTGCGTACCTACTAGAACAGTGGGTAGGTTTGTGGTACAGAAATGAGTGTGATTTGTCCTCCCCCTCAAGAGCTATAAAACAAACAGCTCCAGTCTGACTCACACGAGCAACCAGTCATTACAACAACTTAAAGCTGGTGAGAGAAAAAAGAATCAACATTTAGAAGTGAAAGTATCCCACTGACATATTTGTGTTTGTTTTAAAGGCAAGAGGAGTTCAGCTGAAGGTGTGTTGAAATGGCTTTTTGAGACGTGTTGTCCAGTGAACACCGTTGAGTTTCCCCTCATGTGACTCCACACAGAGGGAACCACCGCACTTTCTTCTTCTAATCAGAGAGACTGAACACAAACAGCCTGTGTGCTGGGAGATTCCCCAATGGTCCGAAAATACGTTGATATGTTTTTTACTTCCTCTTTCACTCTCCCATTCCAACTGTACAAATACGTGACACTTTTCAGCAGAAAGTTGCTTAAATACCAAATACCCCATAAGCATAACAACTGTATTTGCTCAGAGTTTTTGTTTTTAGTTTCGCTGTGGTAAATTATTGAAAATAACTGTTCATCATCATCAGCGTATATATATACACTACCGTTCAAAAGTTTGGGGTCACATTGAAATGTCCTTATTTTTGAAGGAAAAGCACTGTACTTTTCAATGAAGATGACTTTAAACTAGTCTTAACTTTAAAGAAAT
>JAVQJL010097439.1:0-34187 GCA_036024295.1 Nannoperca obscura
CCCCCCCCCCCCCCCCCCCCCCCCCCCCCCCCCCCCCCCCCCCCCCCCCCCCCCCCCCCCCCCCGTGGGGGATCCCAGTGAGTCTGCGCTGGCAGTGGCACAGTGTAAAGGGCTTTACAATGCAGGCACACCATGTTGTGCTGTGAATGCGGCACTAAGAGCTGAGCGTTAAGTCGGCCATTTTAGATTTGCCACAATTTGTAATGTGAGATCACTGCTTGTCACAAAGTCATGGCTTCCATACGTGCAGCTTTCGCCGAGCAGTCATGCAGAACGGCTCAAAAGCATGTCCCGTTTTCTTCGGTTTCGCTCTTTAAGCTAATTGTTCTTGTCGTTCCTTCCAAACCCGTTTCAGTCATTGCTCTTTTTTAGTATTGTCACCTATGTATATATATATATATATATATATATATATATATATTTGCGAGCACACCAGACTTTCACTCTCACTGCCAAACGCCAAGCTTTTTATCAAACAAAGGAGTTGTTCATCTGCAAATTTCAAGTCGAATCCAGCAATTAGCTCTTGAGGTAACAACGAGTGACATTTTTGGTCTATGATTAGCCGAGAATAAGGCCATCAGCAGCATTAATATCAGTGTGACGATAATTGAAATAATGATCTTGGGGGGGGGGACTGATATATCAATTCCATTGACCGTCATGTTATGTTAGGTTATCAATCGTACAGTAAAAACGGTCAGTCCAGGTTCAAAGTTAGCCGTAGATAAACAGCAGTTCTTCTGGATATTGTTCTTTTGTTTCATGTTTCTCATTCGAGGATAATTCTACAAAAATACAATCGCTCATTCTTAAATCCAAGTCAAGACAATGAACACCCAAATAATGATAATCAAAAGCAAAATCGACTGACCATAAAATTGAGTATTCTCTGGGGGAAACCAAAATATTTGCACCCTGCATGCAGTCACCTTATTTGAGCCCGCTGCGGATTACTTCCGAAAATGTTGAACTTGATCTACTTCAAATAACAAAATTAGATAACAAGTCAATAAGTCATATTGTGTCATAGCTCATTACCAGGATAATGATCTTTCTTGACTGTGGGTAAGTCGTCAAGTTAATTAATTATTGAATGGCGTTACCCAACTCAGCACGGATCTGTATTTCATGCAAGTTTTCAGCAGTTTGATGCTTTTGGAAGTCCAGAAACCATGTTCATTTTTTTCCTAAAAATTAAAAAATCAATGATTCATTTGAATACTAGCATTATAGGACAACATGCTAAAGCACACTGTAGCCTAGGATTTACCAAATGATTAAAAGAGCCATAAAAAGAGAGTTTACCTTTATGTAGCGCAGGATACAGTAGATGACGACCACTTTCGGCGTTGCAAGATTAAAAATCGCAAAGGGAAAATTATTTTTTTCCCCCTCTTCCTTTTGCTCTGCCCAGGACAAACTGTGCCACCCTATTGGTCCATATCATCGGGTCACATGAGCGTCCAGAGGAACACGTGACAGTTCTCGAAATTATATGATGAAAGGAAACCGACTGGCATTCTCAGTGAGCGCAGTTTTTGTTTGCGATTCTCTGTTTGCCATACTGTTTGGTGTCAAGTGTAAATAGGCCGTACGATGAGACGTAATCTGGGTGACCATCACCCACCGCCCTGTCAGCCGCCCCCCTTTAACTTTGCTGCAACAAAAGGGGGGCATGCCCAGCGAGGCACGCGGGCATCGTGGGGGCATGTCTGGGGATGAGGTGGTCTGACTCAGAATTGTAGCCTCCAGGGTGCTCGTCTGTCCCAGGGGAGGGTTGAGCACCCCTGAAATCCACCACGCTATCGTCCTTGTCATTGCTGATAACAATCGACAGAAAAATAACCCAGCTACATGACAAACTGGGGTACGGATGCAAGTGTTTTGTTTTGTGCAGCTATGAGGGACTCACTCAGAACTTTTTGGGCAAACACCTCAAAGAAGTAGAGGTCAGACCAAACGCACACTTAGACATGCACACAACCCCAATAGAGCACAAACACACCCCGTGACATGCATATCCTTTCTGGTCCTCTGCATTTTAATCTGCTTCTGTGTGTGTATCTGTGAGTGTGTATGTGCAGAATTACAGAGCTTTGGAGGCATCCCATCCAGATTTTCCAATCCAGCACAAATCCAGCCCTCATGTCAGATGGACAGTTGTGTGCAGAGCTTAATCTGACATTATTACGGCAGCAGGACGTTTAAGGGGGCTGCCAGGGAAAACCAAACAGTGAGGTTTTGCTGTGGGGATTAGGGACAATGCAGACAATGAAGAACATGTTTCACCTCATTGTCAACTGTTTTTCATTGAGCACAGATGTTCTCCATGCAAAATTCGGCCTTAGTCCTATATCAAACCAAATAAAGGATTGGTAATGACGCTCACAATATGCATGTGCTTTAAATTCCTGTACCTATACAACACAAAGTGGAACCCATGCCTTTACCTACCCACCCGACTGTAAAATGGCCCATGGGTTAATCTACAAATAGAGCATTAAATTTGCTCCACATTGAATCATATAAGGAAGAGTATGTGGGGGGAAAATAGAGCGCCACATCAGAGGAGGTCTGCTTTATTTTTTGAACGACACTGTTGGCTCACCTTCAAAACCCAAACCAAGACTGGTGGCAGCACTGGGGGAAAAGTACTTTACATAACATTCTTGTATAATTGAGTAAAGTCTAATCCTTGTTAGTGCTAAATGCGTTCTGTCCTCAGTCCTTTGAGAAGTGACATATAATCTGTCAAAAGTTGTTTGATGGAGCCGTATTAAGGGCTTAAAGGGCCATAATAAGCCATCTAAAACTGAAAAAAACTGAAATAATTATTAAATCAACTGTATTTTTGAGTTGAAGATCTCCATATCAGCCAAAAAACCTAAAAACAAATCTTTTTGGTGGCCAAGGTCAAAGGTCAAGCTGCTTACCGGTTACGATGTGGGGAAGCTCCTGGTCAGGAGAGCGAAGGTGCAGTCTTGGGAGTTTAGGACCAAGATGGCAGATTATGGGCACACTAAGGGCTGGGGCAGCTCCCAGGGCTCTATAAATTGACTAACCCCCCGCCTATGGCCTCCAGCAAGGTGATAAACCCAGGCTGATCTAGCATGCTCAGACCCCCTCCCATTACAACCCCACCCCTGCCAGAGCTTGTCCTCATACCCACCCATGTGGTCCTATCAGGGTGTCAGGGTCCTAATGGAGGCAGAAGGGCGTGAAGGAGAGAGTGAGGGAGATCACAGTAGCAGTCAATCCAACTGATTGTCGATGGACACAACAGAGGGCTAAGTTGACCCCATTAGTACCCATGTAGAAGGAAAAAATGTGTGACAGTGTATGCTGTCATTTCTAGAATTTTCCCAAAAAATGTCAAAGTGAATTCTGTAAAGCAAAAGTCTAGGAATATACAAACACCAGGGAAGTCAAGTAATATCAGAACATTTTACCAATGGGTCATTTTTACAGAAATAAATTGTTTAATATGCTTGTCTTTAACGTGAAAGTTAAACACCAGAAAAGTACGATTATAAGTAGAGGAGGAAAAATGTCAGAGGAACTTGACAGCTTAGATACATGAATGATGATGGTAAGAGAAAGAGGGTGAGGTAAGGTAGGAGAGTGACAGCATATTCCCTTTGAGCTATGTTTGCCAAACTTTCCTCTGCAATCAATGTTAATTTTCCATGAGTAACCAACAGCATGTAACCACTGTCAGAGAACTGGACCATAGTCATTCAACTAAATCTGGTCAAGACATGGATGGGATCATAGCATCACATCAATCCAAAAGTCATAGCTTTTAAACAATGGATCCTCACATATATCTATAATCTACAATGGTTTTTGAGGATCTCTGCAAGCATGATTTGGTCCTGTTTATAAGATAATATGTCAAAAGATCCAAAAGATAACCTCAGAGTTTGTAATATAAACGTTGGTGTGCCACAAGGTACCATTCTGGGCCTGCTGCTTTTCTGTATCAACATCCTGTGGCATTAAATGTCACTTCTACATTGATTATACTCAACGTTATATTTCTGATAAACTGAGTGGTCATTCCCACTCTCTAATTCTAGATGAATCCATGTCAATGTTAATATTTGTTGACCCTTCTCTTCTCCTACGGCACACCCAATAATCCAGTTTAAGGGTAGCATTATCTCTATTTTACCATTTCCATATTCTTTCCCAATGAGATTTTGTTTGGAGTTTTTCCTTTTTCTAATTGAGGGATTTGGTGTAGTGTTGTCTTTGTTGGAATTTATTGTTTCATGTGGCTGTTGTAAAGCCTAAACATTGAAGCATTTACCCACTCAATACCCACACAACATAGATTTCTGTTAAAAAAAACAACAGTAACTTTTACCATAAAAAATAACAAAAAGGGTGACTTAAACTTGCCATCTTATCCTTTAATACAGTTATACTTGTTATCCATTCCCATGACCCATTTCATATTCAACAGATAAGCGATGATATAAATTATTAGAAAGAGCAGAAAGAGAAATAAAACAGGTAACAGATGAGATAAAATAGCTTACAAGTTGGTCTTTTGTTGAAAATGTCAGAAGGTTTAATCTTGTATCTTTATCTTGAATTTATATGGACGCTGTTATTCTACATTGGCCATCTCATCTCTTTTAATTGCTTTCAGCAACTAACAACAAAACCCAAAAGTAAATGGTCTCAGAGAATGATGAGAAGGATGTGGGGGTTCAGCAGAACATGTGTCAACATGATAAAGCGCATGACCTCTGCTACCTTAAACTACAAAGATGTGAAACTATTAAGATTATTCTAAACATTGAAGTCAAAACAGCCATAATTATCTGCATAAAAGAGAATTCAGGTATTCTTAGTATTGTGGAGGATGAAGGGGGACATGAGTGTAAAGGTAATAAACACACAGAAAGGAAGTTGTACTTAAACATAAAGAAAGAAAGAAATATAGAAGACTCTTTGAACCCTGTTCTGTTTGATAATGTCTAACCATCTTCTTTTATGCTGAGGGTTTTTTCCCGATAGCCATATCCAAAGCACTCTTGTGTCATGGGAACAATAAACCTATCATAAGTGTTCAGCATGCTCTAAAAGCCTTCGCCCATAACTCTAAAGCTGCTCCACACAAAGCAACTCCATGTTCCTAATGGAAAATATTGCCTAACTCTCTCCACTGATGTCGTCAATGCAGCCAGTAATGGTTACACACTGCCTACTGGCAAAAACCGATGATGAATAGACTTCTGTTTGGTGAGGAACTTTGACTGTGTCTAACTGCTCTGGGCTCAAACACTGTGTTCTTGCTTTGTTGGTGTCCAAAGTACACATCCTACAAGTACAAGATACTGTATGCATCCATGTAGATGCAAGATATGAGGTACAATACAATTTATTTGTGAGGAAGTTGACTTTTTGCAGGGCCACCGAAGAAAACACATCACACACGAGGGACAACACATTACACATTGATGAGCAGACGACAGTGAGTCAGGGATACTGTATTCCCCATATTTATCCAACAAGCTATTTTCCAAAAGGGGATACATGAAATATTAACCTTGATTTTCTGTAGAGATTTTGAAATTCTAGGCCCAATAAAAGTTGTTAGAGAACATTTTGAAAGTTTTAGTTTTACATTTAGTTTCACTGTTTGTACCACTACAAATAAACGTGTTTTTTGCACCAAGTTAACAAGCACCATTGATTCAGTCACCTCTCTTAAAATAAGGAAAGCTGAAGACAAACAAATATCAAAGTGGAAAAATGCTGTTTTTTTAAGGACCTTTGCAAATGAAAATGGAGGAAAACTAAATTACAGGAGCACCTCAATATTTTTAAAGGAATGTCTTGCGATTTAACTTGCTTTTTTATGTCAAACAATAGAAGATAATCCGTATGTTTTATTTTCATCGTAATCCTCACCCCTTTTGTTGATCCTAATCTTTTCTCATCATCTAAATGTAGTGCTTTTACAGACAAAATATCCAACATCAGGCTACATATCCAAACAAACACTAGTCATGTCAAACTTAATCCACCGAAAACAAACCCTTTGCTGCTTTCTTAAAAACAGGGTAGTGTTTAGGCCTGCTGCCTTGACCTTTGACATCACCTTTCAGAAGAAGCTTTCTGAAGAGGGTCTTCTCTTTCATCTTTAATCATCAGCTGACACAAACACGACTCCAAATGAATGATAATGTTGATTCGTATTTGCTGGGTGTGTAAATATGCAACCATGAATTAGTTGTAGTAGTTTCAGGTTTCAGATCAGGTCATTTCTTGTGACGCTTCAAGTTGGATCTTTCTCAAATAGCAGCCCCAGTTTATGATTTATGCTGATGAAACTGAAAATATGAACTTATTCAGCTTTAACAACACGTAGGTTTTGTTGATTACTGGTGTTGCCTACATAGACACACAGAGTTGTTTCTCTTTCTCAGGGTGTCTGCTTCAATCCGAGGATTACCTTGGTGGTAATACAGGACTTGGTATCAAGTCATAACAAATACTGTATGATGGAAATCTATTTTAATCAACACAATGCATCGACACGTGGGCTCCCCTGGAACAATCCCGATAGGATTTAGACTCATACCACGCGATGAGATCTGACATGTTAAGATGCCGGGCACATACAGCTGTGAAATCAGATGAGGATGATGAGCAGGGCAACCATGTGCTGAAATATGGTGATATGAGCCAGGGGATTATAGGCACAGTAACTGCAGGGCAGGCAGCACAAGAATACACATCTGGAATGGAGATGATTCACAACACAGATGGCTGACGATGGATAAATCAACGGACAGATGGATGTATAAGTGAATGAATAAGGGGGGGAAACATAAACAAATGCATGACTGGTGCATTGCAGTGGCAGAGCAAACCATTTCCTTAGCCCGTCCAAAGAGTGCAGTGATAGAAATTGGACCTGACCATGCCAGAGGCTGAAGACGAGACACACTCGCACACACATGGAAGAACATTACTGAACCTCAGAAGGACAGTTTTTGACGCTAGCAAAGTTGGAGGGCCTGTAACATACAAACACCCGATACAACCTCGGGGCCCTCAAGTAGAGTAGAGTCAACTGAAACGGCCAGACTGCATTTCTTAAATATTTAAAAGCTGCAGATGTACTTGTAAATTCATACAGTTTAACATGCATAAATGGATAAATGCTACAACAGGATTCTGGAAATGGATTGCAGAAAATGATGGAATGGATTAATTATTTCATTGGGATTATTGGTATGTAGGTCCTATATCTGCAACTAATGATTCAATTATCTATTAATCTTCTCATTATTTTCTCAATTCATTGTTTGGTCTGTAAAATGTGATTATTTCTGAAAGGGATCGCTTTAAATTGCTCCAATAGTTCCAATTGTTTCAACACCCCAAATATTCAGTTCATTATATTTCAACTTCAGGAAAAGCAGCAAGTAATCCTCACATTTGAGCAGATAATGTTTCGCATTTAGTTTGATTGAAACAATAAATGCATTAAAAATAGCTGCAGATTATTCCTTTTTATATCAACTAATCAATTCAATTCAAATCAATGCCATCAAGGATACATTTTGTGAGTTTTCTTTGTGGAGTCTGTTCTGTGTCCATCTATTTTTATCTGCTGTTACACACCGGTTTTTAACTGTGTGCTCATTATCTACCAATCCTTTTTTCCCCAGCAAAATGAATAATTAGGACCTGGAGGGATCGGAAATCATCTTGGTTTGCATAAATAGATGGTTTGAGGACTTTCTAAATCTGTTAAACATACATGCTGTAGTGTTACTGTATGTTGTGCCATTTGTAATTTTTTCCCTGTTTTGTCAGTAATAGAATTCTATTATCGCACAATTATAACAAACAGTACAACAGCAACTTCTCCATTACCACAACCTGAAACAAGGATCTCTTGAAATCTGATGGATGTAATAGTAAATGAAAATCAATAAATGAATTATAATAAAAGTAGAGCTAAGATCATTTTAAGAAGCTGGAATGGCCCCAACTTAACAATGTCAAGAAAAGTGTGAACCTGCTGCCTTTACAGAACTGAGTGTAGAAGGTTCCAACACATAGCAATCATTTTTTGGCTACAGTTCCTTCTGGGAAAATAAATTTAGTGCTGATACATCTTGTCTCTGTCCTTGTTGCTAAGCACTTGTAGCCGCGCTGTTGCTAGAGACCACATGTCAATCAAACGGTTTGGGTGTGGCTGTAAGTTTCGCCTTTTTGGATTTTTTAGTAGATGGACGTTTTTTAGGTGTTGCTGTATATAGGCTGCTCACTGTGCTTAATGATCATACAGAGCACATATATATACAGTGTCTTCTCTCTCTCTCTTTCATACCAACAGTCTCTCATCCACACACCCACACACACACACTGGCTGCCTCCTAGCTGAAGCTGCCAGTGTGGCAGAACCAGTTGCTTTGACAAAGGACACAAGTTCCCCTGGGTGTCAGTAGGACTGAAGCCTTGATGCCCTGAATATACTGAAAGTGTCACTATTTGCATGTGAGTGTGTGTCTGAGTGTCTATATAGTGTATGCAAAAGGGCCTGTGTGGTCTTGTTATACTATACTTGTGAGGACCAAATGTGCCCACAAGCACAGAAAGGCTGAATGTTTACAGTGTGTGTGAAACATAATATTGAGCTCCTTCTCAGGGATCACATCACATACCGTATGCATGCTCAAATGGGAATTTAGTAGCATTTTATGGCAGATTTAAGGATTTTTGATCAAAGTCTATATGACCAAAGCAGACTGGCTGGATTTATGTATTAAACACAGATTTGGGAATATTCAGATACAAGGGTGTGTGGAGTTTCAAACACACAACATGTACAGCACAGTTTAGTCCCAGGCAAAACGGAGATCCAGAGTCACTTGAGTAAAGTCATTTAGCTTAATGAAGCTGAAGTTCATTGGAGTGGCTATATAGTGGGAACTCAAGGTCTTTGTGTTTCTGTTTTACCTTTTTCTTGTATTATCAGACTGTTGTTTGTGTTCCAACATGGCCGTCTAGTGCTCATGTCTGTATGAATATATAATGGCTGTTCCTTGCATTAATTCAAAACTCAACATTAGTTTGTATCTGCTGATGTGAAGTTCTGTACAGTGTCTGACTACGCCCTTTTGTCAGGCATCAGACTACCAACCCTTCACTGTTTGTCTTTGACTCACCCGGTTTATGTAAAAGCCTAGTGTGTCCTGCAGGATGGACGTGGCTACACATTCCTCATGGCTGCAGCACCATATGTGGAGCTGCTCACTTTGCTCATGCACGGCTGGCTTTCATCATTAGCAAAGAATAAGAATTAAAGAATTCTAATTAGTGAGACTTGTAATTTTGAGCATTTCTCTTCCCCCTCAAGGAAAAGATCCAGCGGTTTTCATGGTTTTCATGGAGATGCAAGACGAATACGAGACAAATCAAGTCATGTCAGGACAGTCTTTGAATTAAAACATTGTGAATTAAACCGTCCAACCCCAGCAGGGAGCCTTTGTGATTTGTAAGTCGTGCCATCATCGTCATTGTGTTTTAATTTACTTTCGCATCTCTGAGGGATACTGTAAGGTAGCATAAACCACTCAGCTGTGGAACACTGGAATGAACCCTGCAGCTTATTAATTATCATTAATAAGTCCTGTTTCAGGACAGCTCATAAAGTTTGTTAAAGTAAACATGTTTTAGTAATGTCAGTTGGTTTGTCGTTTGGTCCAGACTGAAATATCTCAACAACTAAGTGATGGATTGGTGGTAACTTTGGTGCAGATATCCATGGTCCCCAGAGGATGAATCCTGCTGACTTTGGTGAGGCCCCAACTTCTTCTTTTGCCACCATGAGCATGACATTTTTGTTTTGATTGAAATTTCTTAACTATTGGTTGGATTGCCATGAAAATCTGTACACACTTTCATTGTCCCCAGAGGATGAATACTAGCGACTCTAGTGATCCACCGACTTTTCTAACTACTTTCTATTTTCTCGATGGATTAGCACAACATTTTGTACAGACATTCACGGTCCCCAGATAATGAATCCTACTGACTTTGATGATCCCCTGACATTTCCTCTTGTGTCACCATGAGGTTCACATTTGTGGTTCGAGCACCATCTTTTGGTCAAAATGTTATTCGTCCAGTATTACTTATGACATTGCCGCTAGCCTCAGCTGTTCTTTTTGTTTAGCATTAATTAGCAACTGTTAGCATGCTAAGTAAGCTTGTGCACATTATACCTGCCGAACATCAAAATGTTAGCATTGTCAACGTGAGCATGCTGCAAATACAAGCATTATACATGTAGTGGTGTGGTAGTTGTTGCATGTTTACCAAGAGATGGACATGACACATATTTTGCAGATATCAAAACATTTGAAATATAAACATCAGTATCAACATTTGAAAACCCATATTGGTTAATGATTTAAAGAATTAAAGAATTAAACTATGAAAATAAACAATAAACCCTGGTCACTACAATTTCCCCTTGGGGATTAATAATCTATATATATATGGTGAAGACAGGAAATTGTAGACAGTAAACTTATTCCATGAATAATGTTCTCTTATTTAATATAATCTAGTGTGATATATGCCTCTGCTACTTGTGTGCATTTTGCAATCAGAGCATCTACTTGTTATTGAAATATTTTGGCTGTAAAATATTTTGACTGTAGCTGCAATTTGGAAGCGGCACAATCCCTGAATGTTTTACAGCCTAACAAGGTTAAAGCACAGACATATCATCCTGTAAATCTACACATGGTGATGTGGTTTGGCCTCATTTCGTTGGGCCTGTGCTTGATTTGTGTGCTCTGCTGGAGGAAGACATGATCTGAAGTTGGTTGACTCATAATCTTGGCATTGCCAAAGGACAAATAACGTTCTGCAGGCTGCTAGCTCCCCTTGGTGGAGAGAGTCGGTACACAGAAGTAATCATCTTCAGTAACCTGTCTCTGGTATATGTCTTCATTAGGATGTGGAGATACAGTAGGACTATTTAATCTGGCATCACATTTACAGAAAATAAAATGTGCAAATGATTAAAATCAATAAAATAATGTAATCATTATCAGATCATTTCAGCTAAAAAAACTAAGCTCAACATAAATCAACAAAACCTTCAAAAATCATGAATTCTTCCATGAAAAATGTTGCGATCCTCATCTTTAATCCAGGATCAGTAAACTATATCAATTTAAACATGAGATGTTAAAGCTTTGGTAACATCTCGATCTTAAACTCAAAAAAACAAGTTCAAACTCAAATATCAAAGACCAAAAGAACCTCATTTATCCTGCACTGTGTGTTTTTCAAGGCAGAGGCAGCGTTAATCCTTTCACTCTGCATCTTGACTCCAGGGCTTTTTCTTGCTGAGTGGCATACAGCAGAAACACAGTAGCATGCTGCGATAGACAAAGGAATAAAACTTGATTTCTGCCAACAAGTCCTCCTGGGAGCAGAGACAGAGGAAGCAACAAAGAAACTACATCTGTAATAAACTGCGATGTTTCGGGGCTAATGACAACGATGATGATGTGCATTGTCCAGGCTGGAAATCCTTTGGCTTGCTGGCAAGTTAGTAGATGTTAATGGACATTTTCCATCCATTCATGTTCCAATGCTAATCCAAACACAATGAAGATATCAAAGCCAGTATTTAATGCAAAATAAAAATACTCGACAATAATATCAGATAAAATCAATAGTGATAAGAAAACAGGTAAGACGTGTTATTTAAAAGCTGTCACTCACTGTACAGGGTATAGGCTGTGCTAAAATAATCAACCTAAAAAGGAATCAATTGAAGGTATTCCAACCTTTATATCTGCCAGCCTGAACCTTTGTTTTTCTTAAACTTCACTGCTTCTATAGATGCTGCTCTGCCTTTTGGAGCAGAAAATTCCTTTTTCTCCAGCAGATGATTCAGCTTGTTGTGGGGGATCCTGAGGCATTCCCACACCAGATGGGATATTTAGACCCTCCAGCATGTTTTTGATCTTCCCTGTTTTTGTCTTCTCCCAGTTGGTCAAAATACCGGCCACAGGGAGGCGTCCTGAGCAGATGTCTGAACCAGCGGAACTGTCTCCAGTCAACAAAAGAAAATACGTCTAGATAATTTGTGTTATTTCATAGATCTGTGACCCCAAACAATAAAACTTGTGGTATTATAGAATTGTTTCAATAATGACCATTCTTTAGTTGCTGTGGTGAGAGTTTTCCATATTGAGTAACTCCTGCTTGGAAGTTTTCATGTTTTATTGTTTGCTTTGTTGACACTGATCAAGAGAAAAAAACATTTTGATATTAAAGTAATGTCAAACTGATGCCACATTAAATATCCTTTAATTTATATCCTTTTTAAGTTTATGGATCTAGCTCTACTGTGTAGTATCACTGGATCATGTATTGCAAGGAATATTTAACCTAGTACTGCACATGCACGTCCTTGTAATCTGATTACATAATCAACAGTTGCCACCTAATAACATCCAGGTAATTCAGTGTGATGAAATGCGCACCTCCATCCTCTCCCTCCTTCCTCCTCCTCCTCCAGCCTCTGTGTAGTGACATGCTTTGCAACGTCAGTGAATGCCTCCTGTGTTTATGTGTGTGGTTGGCTGGAGGAGTTACCGCTGAAGCTCCTGCAGACAGACATTTTCTCATCCTCCGGGCTTCCCATAATCTGTCAGATTAAAACAGCCCTGTGGATGAGACAGACCACCTTTGCGCCCCTGCTCCTCGAGCCTCCTCGGGTGCCTAATTATCACCCTATTGTCTTCTTCTTCATTTGAATCATCGCCGGTTTTAGAGATATTTAGCTTCGCTGAACATCACTGAGCGCTGTCCGCGACCTTCCACCTGAAAAAATGCGAATGTCTGCGTCTCCAGCTGACAGCTTGACGCAAAATTGAGCCCGCCAGACACAAGCGGAGCCGGGGACAAGTGGCGGAGAGGGTCGAACTACCTGTTAGCTTCTCTCCAGGCTGCGGGATTGTGCGGGCACTGCTGCGCGTCAGGCGAAGACACTGAGAAGTGTCGTTTCATATTCATTCAGCAAATTTGAATTGGCAGCTGCATACCTACTGACCTACTTTGTGCAAGTTGGTGATCAAACCGACGCGGGAGAGGAAGCAGTGCAGGCTGTGTAAAAGAGGATGAGGATGAGGGTGGAGGTGGTGTGGTGACCCTGTGGGGAAACTTCCAGTCAAACGCAGGAGAGTGAAAGGGGGGGACAGGGGGAGCAGACCGTGCTGAAGAGCCACATGTGTGCGCGTGTGTGTGCAGAGACAAACAAGGTTATGACCGCGTCTCTTCACCTGGACCTCGGGCTGATGCTGCTGCTGGCCTGCTGCCAAACACCGGGGAGGGTCGCAGCAAGTGAGTCTGTGTTTGTTTCATTTCAAATAGCAATGCAGTAATGCATCAAAGATAAAGACTTTCCAGGTGCCAATAGCTGGAATTCAGACAATGCTGAGATGTGGTGCCAGGATACGGATAAATGTGTGTCTTCATTGGCATCAAATACAACAAGTATTTAATTCAACAAACCAACTGAAATGGCCACACAGGCAAAACTACATTAGAGCAACACAGCATTTGTCTCAAACAGAAAACCAGATTTTCAACCAACACATTTGCTGAAATACATATTTCGGTTTTGTTGGTCTCGTCAACCACCTTTTTAAAAGAAAGAACAAATATAAGCTGAGCAATATTAACAGTAAATACCAGAACAAACAGGCAGTAATAGCAGTGTGATGTAGGAGAGGCAGGTCAGAGGATGCTTCAGGTGATGCTCTTTTTCCTGCTTTTGGTTTTGCTTGTTCTTATTCTAACCAAGACTTTGGGAGATCTTTTTTTCATAAAAAAAAACAGACATAAAAATGTAAATCTTCATAGTGGAACACAGTAATGGTCATTTTCCACATTTTGGGTCTTGGGTTTAAATGTTTCTCTCAGTGTAATACATCATATAGCTTGGCATTAAATCATTTTAAGAAACTTACAACTGAAGGGGGAACAAATCTGGATGTTAAGGGGTTAAAAACCCATTTATTAAAATATGCATACACTGTATTAAAATAAGAAGGTGCTTGTCTTGACAAATGATCAGCATCTACGACAGAGGGCAAACAGAGCCTAGTTTTTCATCCTCCAGAGCTGCAGGTACATGACAGCAGCATAGCTTTACATTAACATGTTGCTTCGTCTGTTTGATTTGAGGTGAGTCGGGGGGGCAACTAGACAAACAGCTGTTGTAAAACTGTCAGAACCTTAATTGAATGTCTATCAGGGGCTTGGAATTTCAAAGCAATCCTTCTCTCTCTGACCCTCTGGCCTGTTTAATTAGCTGTAGCAGGAATGCACAGGCACTTAAATCATCCACACCCCTATCCACATCGCGCTCTCTTTATCTTCTTACAAGGTTAAAATCAAAGCAATCTTCGGCAAACGAAACCAAATCAACGCACTTCCCCATAACTGATTACCAAGAGGGCTCCGTATTGATGTAGCCAATGAAGCGTGCCTTGTATGTTTCCCACACACGACCTCCATCTTCTCTCATGACAGAAACATCTCGTCTTCATAGGAGCTCCTCAGCCACGCCGCGTCCTGCTACCCCAGGTTCCCATGAGGATTTTCATTCATGAAAAACAACCTGTTCAGTATTAGCTGATGAGTTCAAACATAAATCAGTAGGAAATGTAACCAAAGGCAGGATGAACAGATTTATGCACACAATATTTTAGGATGCAGTCGTATCAGACATTAAAAGATGCAAAGCGTGGAGACAGCAGTTGACAAAGCAATCTCACCAATGAGGTCCATTTAGTAGCTGTTCTGGAGCTTTCAGATGTTGCACAATTGTGCCCAGTTGTCATAAAAATGTAGATGACGTTCAATTTTAACGTTTTAAGCCAACATAGATGAGAAGGGCTTTAAGTGCTCTGAAAAAAGGCAGTTTTGTGTGTTTTACAGTATTTTTTATGATCCATTGTGGGAAGTGTATGCCTTCATTAGATTGCAATAATGGAGAGATGAGAAGGAACGAGGGGAAGAGAGACCCAGGCTGGCTTTGGACTGGTTATGTTGTATTTCATTGTATTATCATTTTTCTTTATTGAATATTGGCTCAGGGTTGATTTTCTTCTAACAAGTCCAGATCTTCTTAAGTCTTGGAGTAGAGTACATCGCTCATTTGTAACAAGAAAAGTGTGTTCGATTTCAGATTATTGCTTAAACAAATTGATTTGCATTGGAAATCAGAAGGGTTTCACACCTCTAGCTGGTGTTCAGCAGGTTGTCAAGTGACGTCTTGATATTTGTCATTGTGGGTTGATATGTGAGGATATGCCACTGTCCTGTTTCCCAGCGTTGATGCACATCAACTCTCCACAATCACATTGTCCCGCATTGCCACAATCCCTGGTACCGTGACTGCGACCATACCGCGGCTAGTGTGTGGTGCACCTAACATCTCGGTTATTTCAGTGCTTCACAGACATCCAAGAAGGAAGACAGGGGTCTCCTCCTAATATAAAACCACTTGTCACATGGATGAGGTCCTGAGTGACTTCCATTCACTGAAGAAGTCAAAAGGTTAAATAGCTAAGTATTTAGCTGTTTTACAAAGGTCAAGAATGACTCCATGCTCCATGCTCTGGTTAACCTCTGGGTTGCATCTCACTGCTCCAAGATAAAAACCTTGGAATTAACTGTTCCATCTATCTATTCCACAAGGGTTTTTGTAAAGGAGCTCAAAGAAGGAAGCTGAACCTTTGCGGCTCAGAAGGGATCATTAAAATGCACAGTGTGGCCACAGGAGGTCTTTATTGAAAAGGAGCAGGGCAAAGTGCTTTAGTTGTGCAGGGAGGACTCTCTTTCTGCTGTGCTCGGCTCTGCTCACTGTTGATTGTTAGTTATTCTCTTTGCTCACTCTGATCTTTCCTGGCAACCTGACCATTTAAATGATCCCCGTGTCTCCTTGTTTCTGGGTTTGTTTCATTAGCATGCACAGTTTGTTACTGTTCTTGACACACACGCACACACACACACACACATATACACAGACATCCATCCGTCACACAGAGTGGTGAGTAGCCATTAGCCAGATGAGACTGTCTGACTCTATCAGCAAACTGTTATTTCGCTGTGATTTACAGTTGGTTATCCGGGCCGAGAGGTACGTCACAGACTAATCTACTCCAGGAGAAACACGAGGTAAACAACGAGGATGGTTGTTGTTGTTGTCTCTGGTGGAGGGGCACTGTGATCGAGAGGGGCTGCAGAGAAACAACAAATATACATTTGGTGGAAGCTTTGTCCATCTCGTAGTACAACAAATGAATAGAGCATTGTGTGAAAGGATCAAACCACTGTGTGTGTGTGTGTGTGTGTGTGTGTGTGTGTGTGTGTGTGTGTGTGCTCTTGTGTTTTTCCAAACTTCTGAGGACCAATTAAGAAGAGAAAGATGAGGGAAAGGCTCAAAAGTGTAATTTAACTTTCGTGCTGTAAACCAGAATAAACATTAGTCTTCCGGCCACTGCAGAGATTAATCCACCTGTTTTTCCTGAAACAGGACAGGAATCGTCACACTGTCAGATCCCTTTACAATAGCCAAATATTCTTCAAGCATCTTTTGTACTATTTAATTTACAAATGGCAACAAGTCTATAGTTTCACTGTGGAATATTTAATAAGGAAAATTATGTTTTTAGAACCAATGGAATACTTTAAAAAGGACAATAAATACGACAGGAAACCAATGATATGGGGGAAAGCGTGCAGCCCAGGAGATCTTTCTTATTGGCAATGGGACAAAGGTTGTTTGCTGCAAAAGAAAACACAAAAAGACATGTGACATGTGCATGGGTTATTATAATATGAGTTATAGAGCAGCACAGCTTTAATTCCTAAGTTATCTTCATTTATTAAGAGGTTTGGGAGGGTTGAAACCTATATTATGTTACATATTGTCGATAGTGATACTGTATACTGTATATCATAAGATTCAGCTAAGTGGGGACACTTCAGAATCCAGAATCTGTCTGAAAAACAATTATAGACCTGGAAAGAGGCTAAATGCATGCTGGAATGTTTAAAAATGATGAATGGTATGAATAAATGAAACAAACCAGCCTTAAAACACCAAGGACAAACAAGGACACACAAGGATTGTGTGTGTGTGTGTGTGTGTGTGTGTGTGTGTGTGTGTGTGTGTGTGTGTGCGTGCGTGCTCTTACCTCTACCTGAACTGCTATATTTTACCATTTAATCAATATCCACATTCTTCTCCTCCTACTCCCTGTTATCCCTTCACCCCCTTTCTCCATCCCTTGCTTTTTACACTCCTTCAATCATTGATCTTTTTTCCTCCTGCTCCATCTCACTTTGCCCTTCGTCTGTCTTTTCTCCCAAAACCAAAAAGATAGAAAATTCTCTCTCCACCTCTTGATATCTGCCCGAGATAATTGCTCTCTTCATCTTCTTTTCTCCCTCTGACTCATTCATCCCTTGTTCTGTCATATTCCTGTGGTCTTTCATCCTCCTCTCTCTCTCTGCTGTTGTTCTCTCTCCTCCACCTCTTTTGCTCCGTCTTCCTGACTCTATCTAAGCCTGTCCTCTCCTGGTGTGTATAATGTAATTGCAGGAGTCTATTCTCCATGTGTGCACTCCATCGCAGCCCCGGCAGATGAAAGCGGTTGGGATTTAGCTGCCGTAACGTGATGGGAGTTCGGGGGTTGGGGGTGGGGTGGTCTTGGCTGTCATTGGCAGAGACAAGGGAACATGGTTTTGAATGTGGACCTCTGTGGAGTGAGTGTGTGTGTGGGTGGAGGATGTTTTTACTATATGTGCTTATGTTTAGGTTTTCTGAAGTCCTCTTTTCTCATCCCTCCTTAGAATCCTCCTACAAATCTTGCTTTCTCTCAACTGGAAAAAAACTCTCCCACTTTCTTGCTCTTGTTATGCTTTCATTCACTCCACCTACATGTGACCTGTGCAACAGGTACATGGTCCATCCCAGAGGGCATTCTGGGAAATGTAGGAAGTCACAAACTGAGGCAGACAAGGCAGATTGAAGGAAGTTGATGCTCAATGTTAAAGGAAAAAAAAGGCAGGCAGGCAGGCAGGCAGGCAGGCAGACAGACAGACAGGTAACAGAGGAAGGCCGGCCTGCATAATGAGCTGTGGTTAGCTTGTTAGCTTGTTAGCTTGAGAAAGAGCTTGACATTCACGGTCATATTCCACAGAGCCTGCTGGATTCTTCCGGCTTGAAATCACTGATTTCTTTTTATTTTTGGTTCTTTTGGTTTTTTGTCAGCGAATGTTTGGAGGGCTGGTGACGGAGCTGCCGCCTCCAGCTGCCTGGAAAAGAGCTGTTTTCTTGGTTTTCTGCAGCTGCTGTCATCTTTTGTTAGAGGGTTCTCTGCGCTCCAAACAAGGTGGCTTTGGATTCAGCAGCCAAAAATCAAGCCAGAAAAAACACAACGCTATAAAGCTGTGGCAGTTATAATAAAGAAGGATTGTAGAGAAGCTAATTTGATAAAAAATAGAAGCTATGTTTTGATTAGAAACACAATTGTTATATGACTGTATGGAAATGATTTGGGTGAAAACAAAATCAAGACCCTGCTTAGCATGAATAATATTTTCTTTGGACCCTGAGAGAAGACCCTGTCATCTGCTGCCTTCACTATCATGTCCTCTTTATAAAAATGGAAAAATAAGCACAGTAGCTGCTGTATCATTAGTGTTTCTATTTTCTTACACAAAAACATGAAGAGAATTCAAATTTCAGTGTGACTTTAATGTGTGACGCCGTAATGCAAAACCTGAGCATTTAAATGTCCTTTTTTAGCCTTCATGCCCTAATTGTCTGTATATACATCAACTGCATGCACACGTGGAAATACACAAATACAAGGACACGCACACTTTTCCAGTGGGCACATATTAATTGCTTTCTGCAGCCAGAGAAACTGATGAGAAATATGGAGTGCTATTCTTGTCCTGCACTAAAAGAAGGAGGAGTTGGAGTGGATGGACTGCACTCGTAGGAAAGATCCACTTATTGATTCCATTAGGTGTTATATCACCACTAAGAGACCAGATATTAAAGGATCCTGTCTTTTCTTTCTTTCTCGGTTTTATGTCTGCATGTCTCATTTTGTCTAGATTCTTTTGTCTTTTCTTTCTTTCGTGTTGCCTTTCCATCTTGTTTTTTTCTTCTTTCTTTCTGTCATATTTTCTCATTTAGTGTTTCTTTCTCTCCCATCCCTCTTTTGGTTTTGCTATCATTCTCGGTTGTATGTCATTGTTTCTTTTTCTTTCTACTTCACTGTGTCTTGCTTTCTTTCTGTCTTTTTGTCTTGTTGAATCATTTTCTGTTCTTTTTATCACTTTTTGTCTTTGTTTCTATCTCTTTTTGCCTTTCTTTTTTCTTTTTTTCTCTCTTTTTGTGTCTTTGTATCACTTTTTCTTTCTTTCTTTCCAGTTGTTTAGCTTTCATGTCCCCTCTTTCTCAGTTTGTGTAACACTTTTTTTTCTTCTCTTTTTCACTACCCTCCTTCCCTTTTTACTTTATTTTCTTTCCTTCTTGTTCCCGCTGTTTGCCTCATGAAAATACAGAACTGAAGAAACAGTTATCTCTTCTGTTTCTCTTCTCTTTGCCTCCCTCTCAGTGGAGGTCACAGCTTTTACCGATGATTTAGTGGCATTAAAAACCGAACGCTCTCTCGGTGAACTCTTCATATTTCCCATCAATTTTAACCTGCTGCCAGAAAATCATTACTATCAGCCTGTAAGTGTGTTTCCTCTTTTGCACCACGTCCACACATTTACATTGTAGCCATTTAATCCACAGCTATTTACATTGACAGAGTAGATGGGAGGCCATCCTCACCAGTGTCTTGTTCAAGGACACGCAGGACAGGCAGCAGAGACACATCCATCCATTCATCATCCATCCATCCATCCATTCATCATCCATCCATCCACCATCCATCCATTCATCCATCATCCATCCATCCATCCATTCATCCATCCATCCATCCATCATCCATCCATCATCCATCATCCATCCATCTGTCCATCTATCTATCTATCTGTCTATCTGTCTGTCTGTCTATCTGTCTGTCTGTCTGTCTGTCTGTTTGTCTGTCTGTCTGTCTGTCCGTCTGTCTGTCTGTCTGCCTGTCTATCTGTCTATCTATCTATCTGTCTGCCTGTCTGTCAGTCTGTCTGGCTGTCTGTCTGTCTGTCTGTCCATCTGTCTGTCTGTCTGTCTGTCTGTCTGTCTGTCTGTCTGTCTACCTGTCTATCTGTCTATCTGTATTGTGAACACTAACTTCCTGGAAGCATTGCACTCAGCTAAGATCTTCTCATCTTACTCTCAACATAAAAGCATGTGATTGTATTTCCCAAAACTTCAAACCTGTCCTTTAGATAAGATCAGTGTTTGTGTACTTCTTTATCATATGTTCCCCTAAAATTGTTCTATTGAAGAAGAAAGAAATGTAACTATTCAGTATTTCATAATGAATCTTGGAGTAGCAGATTGGTCTTTCTCAACCCTCAGTTCTGTTATTCCAGGTGATGAGCGATCCTTTGTGCAATAACGTTAAATAAGCATCTTGGTAGCTGACTGTGCAATGATGGATTCCAGCCGATTTCCAACTCTTGTCTCATGAGCCAGATGTTCAATTAGCTCTTCTCAAATTGGTATTAAAGAAAAATGTGAAACTACTTTGTCTGACTTCCTGTTGGCGAAGTAATTGTATTTATGTAGCACATTTCATTTCAACTTTACGTGCGTTCGACACAGCCACAAGAAACATTTTTGGACGAATATAGTAAATGACAGAAAATGCAACAATAAAAACCAGGACAAAGATTGTTAGACTTGTTAAAAGTCTTTAGGAAAGGCCAGGGGGCTGATGTGCATCATTGATGCAATGTATTCATTTGTAATGTATTCATTTTCCTGAGAGGCATGCAAGATTGAAATCTTTTATAATTTTCTTTAACTTTTTTATGTTTTCTTTTGATTTGCCTTTGGGGTTACAACAAGGTTTATTTTTCTTGCTGACTCTCTGAAAATGAGTCATAGTTCATCCCAGTGTTGGATCTCACTAATGTTCTTGTGACTGAAGAGGAGCAGATCCCTGCACAAGCACAGGAAGAGTGGAGTCTGTTATAGCTGCAGCTGCATGTCCAGGGCATTTCAAGGGAATTGCAGTAAGGTTTGATCTCAGAAAAGGATTTAGTGATGGAAAACGTGGGTATATTGTTTCTGGTATCCACATACTTTTGGCTGCATAGTGTATTTTGACCAAAGTAGTATTCAAAGACTTTGTGTGATGTCTTTCCTGTAGGACATGGATGCCCTGCAAGCTAGATGTGTAGACTCTAAAGTGTGTAACTGACCGTACCTAACAAGTAATACAAATCTGTCTGTGTGTGTGTGTGTGTGTGTTTGTGTGTGTGCGTGCGTGTGTTAACAGCTGTGCCAGCAGCCCCAGTGAATGTATCTGTGACCCAGCTGAGGGCACACTCGGCCATGGTGACCTGGAACATCCCTCAGGGAGACACTGTCATTGGATACGCCATCTCACAGCAGGTACAGTAAAGTAGTCGTGTATCATCACTGTGTGTGTGTGTGTGTGTGTGTGTGTGTGTGTGTGTGTGTACTATACATGGCATCTGAGCTCAAATATTGATTTTTCTTAATTGGTTTAATCCTCTGAAAGCTTGAGAAATAATTTGTCAGACGGCTCATTGAACTCAGTCGATCTGTGTTGTGTCATATTTCCCCTGATCTAACCCCTTCTCTCTCTGCGCTCTCATTTGGTTGAAGGCCAATTCATTTTGAAGGGATACAAATTTAAGGGATAGAGATAAATTATGAATCGAATGCCCAGAAGACTTGGATCACTGTCATGCTCAGGGCTAGAAAACTTCTTTTCTGAAGTTGAGTTATGGATTTGTTGTAATGGTCTTTATCTCTTGAGGATTGGATTGTTTTCTTTTTTTCCTGCCGTCCACAGGGTTTTCTAAAACGCTGCGTCATTCATAAGGCCGGAAGACAGTTGGCATTTTGCCCAAAGACACTTTGAGTCACGGGGGGTGTCTCCTTTTAAAAGTTTTAAAATGCCAGGGGAGATTGCTCATAAACATTTAACTTGTTAATGTCAAGGCTGGCTGCTGGTTGACATAGGTCGTTTTTAATAAAAAAGGAAGCTCCTGATTAAAAAAGCTTTCAGCCACAATAAGACCTGGAACTTTCTAAGTATGGAATTAGTAAGAAAATGCAATCTAATTTTGGCAACGGAGAAGGGAAATGTAGTTTTTAGAAAATAACTACTTACATAAAGTCAGATAAAGCCCTTCACCACCACCACCCATCATGTTCA
Source organism: Nannoperca obscura (assembly GCA_036024295.1). NCBI lineage: Eukaryota > Metazoa > Chordata > Actinopteri > Centrarchiformes > Percichthyidae > Nannoperca > Nannoperca obscura. The sequence continues at coordinate 22,443 of JAVQJL010097439.1, forward strand.
CAAGTTATTGCACACTAGTAATGATACAAAACCATCATACAATTGAACTAGTTTGGCCAAGTCTGCATTTGCACTTCTACCACTTGGATTAACAGCAGCTGCACCTTTCAACCATTTATCCAACACTTTTAGCTAAACGTTTCAACTGTTTCACACTTATAGCTATTTCAACTGTTTAGCTGTCAATTTACCTCTCTGGTACACCATATTATGGTGCTGTGCTCTCCCCTCAGTTTGAACTTCCTTGAGTTGTTTATGCCTTTTCCTATTGTCCTACCTCTTGTCTGTCATATATGCATGGTGGCACTCTGTTTCATATCTTATACATTTATCTATTAAAACCATTTATCCATTGCTTTTCAGTCACCATTTTAACCCTATACTTTTCCTGTCAGCCATTTGTGTATTACTTTCAGCTAACTGTTTCAGCCTTTTATTCATTGCTTAATTAGCGAGCCATTTCAACAGCACCATGCAGTGTTCAGGTGTTGCAGCTTACTCCATATGTGGATCTTTTTATTCTAATCAAAGCATCATTTCAGATTTTTCAAATTCATTGCACAACTACACAATCTGTCCACATGCCCCCCCGACAACTACAGAAGAACCCCCCGGTGTACAAGTGCCCCTTGTTGGGAATCACTAGATATTTTACTTGTATCACCACATTTTGTTTTGTCTCACGTCTCCTGACACCCAGGCTGCTAACTCAGCTTGCTTCATTCTAATCAGTAATGACCACCCACAGTTTGGCAAGGGAGAATCAGACATTAGCTGAGCTCTGAGTGGGAGTTGTCTCCATTAGTGAAAATTATTTGGCTGGGACTCGTCTCATAGGAAGAACATCCACAGCAGCGGCGGATGCCAAACAACTCTTTTTTTTGTCGTTAAAGTCGCCTCACGTCGGACTCAGAATCTATCAACCTTGTGGCATTTTGAAGAAAACAGAGGATGGGACGTAAAACACATCCGCCATAACCTCAGAAAGCACTTATTTATAAGAACCTTACTCAAATATCAATAGGAGAGGTGATAGGAGCAGATAGATGCAGCTGGTATTCTTGCAAGAGGTTTTGTCTGCCAAGCTCCTCTTTTTTTAGTGTTAGTCATCAAAAGATGGATGAAGATGAAAATGAACAAAAGGTGGAAATCTAAAGAAATGGAGATATATAAAAGGTGCTGCGATGCAACAATGATCCTATGTCAGGCTTTAGGCTTGATTTTGGCGCACATACTGGCTGCTTTGGGAGATTATTACAAATACACTGCCTTTCTGTAACAAGCTGAGCCTTCTGTTTGTGAAGGAGAAGCAGGACGAGTGAATCTGCTCAGACAAAGAGTTTCTTCACTTCATCTGAAGTTGTTCCAAATCCCGGAGCTCCGGCTGCTGAGATTCACACATTATGCAACAGCGCTTTGACACACACACACACACACACACACACACAGAGGAAGTAATGCAATTTGAGATTGAATATCTGACTTGCACAAACTCCCAATAATCCTTATTCTGATTCATGAATCCCCAAACATCACAATCACAAGGCTAATTGATGATTGATAAAGTGTGTGTGTATATGTGGGTGGACATTGATCAAATGAATCCCTGCTGCACCTGCAGATAATGTCTGTATTAAACTGTCTCCATGTTCTGAGCTTTCTTAACCTGCGACTAGAAGAAAACTGTCAGGCCGTGATAAAAAGAGAGAAGAGATTTGTTTACCTGCTGCATTTCACTGCTGAAACGCATTAAGCTGCTGACCTAAAAATAGCTCTGAGACCAAACTTTGTCTTCACCTGTACCTCAGGTTCAGCACTCACATTTTACTGCGGTTGTCTCAGTTGAACCAAGCTGAAAGCTAAATCTATCCAACTGAGAAGAAAACTGGCTTCTAGTTTTCTTTCATGTCACGCCTTACTGATCTTTTATTAGTTTCCTCTACAGCCACAGGAAGCAAAACCTTTCATTTAACAAGTTCATTCCTTCGTGTTTGGTTGAGACAATAGTTGGCTCTATACTAAAATAACTGAATTGTCTCATTATAATTCACCTTCCTATAGTAGGATACTGTTTATGAGTGATGATGTTTGGCACTGGGAACTTTAAAGGGCATGCTAAAGAAACATGTGGGTCGGCAGAAGTGGCATTTATTAACAAAAAAGTAATGAAACAGGGAAAAATGAAATGTTGCCTTCAGTGATTATCAGCAGCTCACAGCAACTGAGCTTAAAGAGAAGCTTTTTTTACCTTTCAGGAAACATATAGTTTGTCCTTACCTCCAGGCTGCGGTTGCACGCCTGCAGGCACGGCTCAGGGCTGAAAAATATACTTCACCTACTCTGCAAATGTTCTGGGGGAAAAATGTATATGAAAATATTGGCTGTTATTACTCTCTTAAAAAGAGAATTCAAATTCAGTCAAAGATTAGGCTTACTGCCTTAGCAGTAATAATAGAAATGCATAAGTCATCACCAAGTATCATGTCTATTGCACGTAAATTAAACATGAATTTAGATTTGGAACACTAATAATACAACAATGTCCATGTTTCAGTAGTAGTTACTGTATAGCAACATTAGGTTGTCAAATGCACAGAAACAGTACAGGATCAATGCTTTTCGTGGTTGTGCCACTTCATTCGTTGGAGTTGGAGAATCCTTCAAAATCACAGCTCAGTCACTCTGCATTGATCTACAACCTCCTGAATATTGTATATAGTGGTGTTTTAGTGCTGTGGGACAATAAACCTTCGTCACTGACCCGTTGCTTACAGCGCTGCCAGCCGGGCAGAAGACACCACTCTGACTGCTGAGTCTCTGGTGATTCAGACATCTGGACAGCCCTGAGCGTCCTGCCAGCCTTCTATTTATTGACTCTTGTTCAGCTTTTAGTGCTTAACAGACACATTTACTTACTGGGGAACTTGTGTTCAACTTGTGCTCCTTCTGAACTAGACTTTAACGCCCACTGTCGGATAGACTTTTAACCCTTTTACATTTTAAAGTCAAGACATGATTGTGGATTTTAGAAAGTCTTAGAACGTTTAGAAAATTGAGCTGGTGAGTAATTAAAACAAAATGAATAAATTAACTATTTTGCCTTGGTTCCTAGTGTTTAAGGATCTCTAAATTACTAAAACAAATTAGTGCCTTCTTATTATTTTATCTGAGGGCTAAGTAAGATCACTTGGATGGTTCAGGCCCAACTTTCTAAGCTATAAACAGGCCTCAGGGAAAGCCAAAGTCATTCTGGACTCGACTGAACATCCTCTGTAAAAGGACTTTGATCTGTACTCATTAGAATGTCTTTGCCAAAATCTGAAAGTTTTAAAAATTGCGGCTGTTATTTTCATTATTCTGTCTAGAAATTAGTCTTAAAGCAGCTAAAATCTATTTCTGTTTTGCCTCCCACTTTAGGTGGCAAGCAAACATGTTCTAAGGAAATCTTAAATTATTCTGAATTAGCCTGAATATTTACGAGATTTAAACATTTCTTTTCACCAAGTTAAAATCGGTTTATTTAAGTATGAAGGTGATATTTGTACATGAATTCTGTCTTAAAGGCTTCTTTTTGCACCAGCAGAGTATCCCTGTCTGTACACGTTTCTCTGTTCACTCCAAATGATGATTTCTGGGGTTAGCTTGCCTGCAGGCCTAATTCCTCCCAGTGGGACAGTAAGTGGTGGGCTGAATTTATATGAGGTGAAGCTGTTTGTGACAGCAGGAGTTTTTTTTTGCATTTGCAACATCATGAAATAATGCTGAATAGATTCAACAAATGGTTAGTGAAGCAGTCAGCCCTGCTTCTCCCATGGCATCTTAATATGTGAGTGTAATAATAAAACTATAATAATATGAGTCAAATCTTCAAACAAACACAGCAATCAGTTCCCAAGATTTAATTTCAGTCCCCTCCATTTACATGCTTAGTGTGTGCATGAGTGTGAATATTCATGTGTTTATATTGCTTTGCGCGTGCATGTGTGTGTGTGTCTCCAGAGGCAGGACGGCCTGATGCAGCGCTCCATCCGAGAGGTAAACACGTCCAGCCGCTGGTGTGTGCTTTGGGACCTGGACGAGGACACACACTACAGCGTTCAGGTGAAACCCAAACACACACACTTACCTCCCTTCAGAAAGCTGCCTAAATGCATCCAGTTAGGCGTGACTTGTTGTCCTGTTTAAAGACAGATGATCACACCATAAGGTTTTTAAGTTGTAAGTTATAGCATGTAACATGTTCAGACCCACAAATTCAACATGCCCATGAGATGCTGTCTACAGATGTCTGCAGTGCAGTGATTATATATTGCATTTTACAAATGAACTCTAAATATTTATTAACCTCCACTCAGCCTATAATTAACAATCAAAAATCAAAAGCCTGCACAAACTACAGCTACTGCCTGAAGGATGAGTATAATGTGACTCCATTATATTGACTCTATTAGAGTTTAATAGACAGATACAGATTGTCCTGACGTTGGAGGACTCTGTTAAATGTGCTCGTCAGCAGGCAGCTGTCCTGCAGGAGTGTCAGTGAGCAGTGCACTGAAGCCTCGCCAGCACCAGGAGCACAGAAATTTGGACTTTTCCCCTCTGACCTTCCTGTAGAGGAAAAAAGAGATTTTCCCTGTGGAGTTTGGTGAAGAGTTTTGTCATTATCCACAGTGAGTGGATTAGTAGATTAGTGCTTGGTGTTTTGCTCAAGGACAGTTTGCAGAGATCAGACTTGCAACTTTCAAAATGTTTTTAAAGGACAAACCTTTGGATACTTTCAGATTAATTCAAGGATTTATTTTGTAATTAGCTTTGGTATTGTACCCACTATCTGCCTTGGTTAGTTATTTTTTTAGAATGACTTGCAACAACCTCCACAAAAAACTTGTTGCATCAACCTCTGGGTTCAGTGCGCAAGCGGAGACAGCAGTGTCCGAGACCTCTTGTGGATGTAATTGTGCCTCTCTGATGGATTTCTTTCCCTGTATGATTGTTGAACTTAATATTTTCTGTTATCAAAACTCCACTGTAGCTGTATCTCAATGTTCTGTTTGAATGAGAAATACACCATCAGACTTCATAATTTCCCCTTTCTTTGTTTGCTGAAAGTGTCCTAAAGAAGGCCCCATCTTTAGCTCAAATCTATATTCCCTCTGTTCCATCTTCCAAGCTTTCAGTCTGCTTCCACATTTACTGTTCATCCTCCAATGAACATTCAGGATCCCGGCCAAAAACCAAAGCACCATTTGCTCGCTAAATATACCCCGACATGCCAGATTCTTGTCATGATTACATAATGTCATCCTCTGTTAATGTCAGCTTGGAATGTACCCAGTGTTTTTGTGCTCAGTTGTAAAGAATTATGTGTCTGAATGTGATGATATGGCTCCCTCTTAACTTCAGTATTTCTTTAAAAAGCTGAGGAAGTACTTTGTGCTTGTACCTACAGAACTTCTTTTTGGTGTCTTTAGGTGCAGTCTGTTGGGCCGCATGCTGACAGCCAACCCAGCCGTGCCGTCCACTTCAGGACTCTAGAGAGGAGTGACCATTATCCAGCCGGAGTCCTGGACCACCGTAAAAAAACACATACATATATACACACAAAAACCGCAAGTTGGCCATGTCTTTTTCAAAAAATAGGATGTAATTGTACATTATTTTTCACTTAGTAACATTGCCTGACACTGTGAGTCACCATTAATCACTTAAAATAAACACCAAAACAGACGTTGTACTACCACGACCTTCCTCTTGACCTTGCTAAAAAAGCTTATAAATCATCAAAGCAATAGTTCAACGCTTATTGGCTTTCTTGCTGAGAGTTAGATGAAAGAATCGATAGCACTTTCATGTCTGTACAGGCTCATCCCTATTTTCCCAGGGTCCTATGTCAAAGGGCTATAAGTAAGGGCTATCTTTGCAGTTCAAATTGCAAAAGAACGAAGGGAGATGGACGTTTCAGATGCAGTTTGAATGATAGAAATCTGTCCAGCCTCTGTAGGTGGGTGATTTCAACATGTTGACCCAGGAAAACATACTGTGAACATTTGACCCTTTGAAAGATCTCCTTAATGTGTCATATTAAGAGGATATTGAGTTTGGGAGCAGAGATTCGCTCCCATCTGTACACAGCTAGCCTGGCTCCGTCCATCTACCAGCAGGTCTAAAGCTTATCTTATTTGTTTAATCTGTGTAAAAACCCTGGTAGCGTGACAAGACTCCAGGAAGTCCAGAGCATAACCCCCTTTGGTTTTTGTATGGCTTGACAGTGACTTTTTTTTTGTCCTTGTTAATAAAGTTTGACAATGCTGAGTCTTCATTTGTCCTCAGATGAGCCAGCGATGGAAGGTCTGGGCATGACTCCCCACTTACAGACAGGAGAGCTGCTCATTATCACCACTGTGCTGCTGCTTTGGGCAGGTCAGCATGGATGTGTGGGTTTGTTTATATGCACGTGTGGGTGTAGGGATGCGAGATTGTGTGCAGATAAGAATGTATTTGGAGTAGACTGAATGTAGGGGTAAAACAAAGGCACCCTCTATTTTTCTTTTGTGTGTCTGATGGTTTTACTTTTTCTTCCTCGCCATCCTCCACCTCAGCCGTCATCGCCCTCTTCTGCCGACAGTATGACATCATAAAAGACAACGACTCCAACAGCACCAAGGACAAAACTAAGAGGCCGCTGGTCCGCGCCACCTCCTCCTACTACAACACTTCAGCCGGCAGCTCACCAATCTACCACAATGGAGCCGTACGCAGCAGCAGGGTGACTCACTTCTTCTCCAGCCTCTGAACTTCATTTACAAAACTTCATCCTCCCAAACTTCTCCATAGCTTTCACTTTCTTGCAGAGCTTCTTTATAATGCATGATCATTCTTTGCTGCCAGGAGTATTTTGTTCCTTCTGAAGAGCCTTTGTAGTTGCATCAGAAGATCTCCTAGCAACCAGAGCTGCTGCCATCATGGCTAAATATAAAACAACCAGGCTGGATGCAGAGAGAGAGCTAGCTGCAGATGCTTGTTGGGTTGCTGCTGTGAATCTGTTCAGTGACATGCTCAGTCAAAGTGAGCAGTCAGACAACAGCAGTCAGTTTTCAAATATAAGACAAAATAGAGTTTGAGGCGAGTCAGATCAGCCAGCAGGTTCATTAAGATACACTGGCAAATACATCACTGCCTGTCAAAAAAGCTCGAAGTATCTTGGCCATCACTGCCAGCTAACTAGGGTACCAAGCTAACATTATTTAAGCGTAAAATCAATCTGACACATCAATGGTTCAAAGCACTCACGTCCACAGTAATCACTCAGTTCTCTTAAGATGGTGGAGTATAATGAAATAAATACATTTTAAAAATCAATATGGTGAATGAAAGGTGTTCTCTGCACGTTGTTGACCTGCAACATGAACACCAAGGCCACGATCACACTTAAAGCATGAATGGATTTCTTCTCAAAGGAATTTCTTTCATGCGTTTTAAATATCATTCTCCATGATGCTATAGTTTGCAGATGAGGCAGATTGCTTCAGCTTGCACTGATAATGCATGACAACATTTAAAATTGGGTACTTTTGCATTGTTTTTGGTGGATATCTTGGAAAATGCTGTAAACATTTTGTCAGTGAGTGACAGTGGAAAATGACTAATACTGTAAACTTAAAGCTACTATTATCAGTATTTTATAATTACAATATATCGAATGACAAAGTGAAAAACAACATGACAATGAATTATCACCTAAATCTGCTGTACAGAGCTGTTGTGTTGTTTCTGCTGCCCTCACATGGCCAAAATCATCAACCACATATAATATAAGGTTATGGCAACTAAGGATTTTTTTCATTATCAGTTAATCAATCAGTACTTAGGTTGTTTAGTCTGGTATTGAGTTTACTATCATATGTAAGACAGACATGTAGACAAAATATTCACGTTTGAGAAGCTGAAACAAGAGATTTTGTTTAGCATTTCTGTTTTTAAAAATGACTTAACCAATTATTCACTTATCAAAAAGTATTGCTGACAATTTCTGGGGATCCACTGATCAATTACTCCAGCTCTGATTTAATCAGCTGCCTTTGAGACAAGAGATTAATAACATCCAGTTTTCACAGCTTTAAGATTGGGAACTTCAGTATCATATATGTTCAATATTAGCTTGTTCTAATGCTTCATTGAAGCAATATAATGTTTACACAGAGTCAAATATACTGAAACCTGAGGCTCCATGTGTTCATAGCTGCACCATACCATCAAAAGATTCATTTCAGACCTTTTTCCCACCAATTCAGCTGGTATCAATTTGGTATGTTTGGAAAGTTCTGTCGGTTTGAATAAAGCTTGGCTGCACAGTGTGGGCTTTAAAATATTTATGAGGTTAAAAATTAAAGCAACAGAGTCTGATTATGAGCCAAGCAATGATTGATTAAATATGATGGGTAAATAAAGAGATGTGAATGCTTAAACTGTGTGGTGAGGAGGCATATCAATTAAAAACAATGTTTTGGCAGATGGCAAAATCCTTTAAAAAGGTGTTGCTTTGGCACAAGATGCGTCAGGGCAGAGATAACAACAAGATGTGATTCACTGTGTCTGGATGCTTTGATAACAAGGATCATCTTCCTACCTAGAGTGAGAATCATTTCTAAATGGTGACATTTTTCAGCCAAACATGAACGCTTTTAAGTTAAAACCAAGTCCATTGGGACTCGTTAGAATTGTGCATTAAATGTCAAGCTCTCACACACACTCTGATTATCATTACATGAAGTGCATGAAGGCACGTGGCAGTGCATGTGAATACGGCCCACACACTGCTTCCCTGTATATGAGTCATGTTCATATATGTGATCCTCTATGTTTGTGACTCGTGTTTATGCTACAGCTCTTCCTCATTGTTTTCTCCTCTCTCTGCTAGCTTCACAGAGCCTCCTCCTCCATCAGCATCATTAGAGTCTGAGTTTCGAGACCCAGCAGGAACTTACAGCACAGGATGGGTGGAGCTGATCATGTGCAACAGCGAGCGAGACTTGCCTGAGGAACTTTCAGAAGGATTATCATGACAAATGGAGAGTTTATAGCCCTGAGAGTCTAAGTTATTGTAAAATATAAGTAAGAAGCACTCCTTGCAGATCCAATTCACATGAAAAGAAGAAATGGTTGACTACTGCCTGCTAGTGGCAAAAGACTGCAGCAGTCATGGAAACAGATGGACACTGGCCTCATGCAGCTTTTAAGAGCTTTGAATGAGCTGATATGAGCTCATCTGAACATGGAAGCACAGCAGGATGCATTTCGAACTGCAGCCAAATCCATTTCCTGTTATACAAAAATGTTTCATTTCGGTTTCTCTTCTTCTTCTCTCGGATGTCAGAGACTAATTATGAATATTTGCCAGCATGTCGTGTGTGTGTGCACCAAGTCCCGTCTGCCTCAACCAATTAGTCCAATTAAAAGCTCTGTGTGTCAAGAGGATGTTGCTTTTATGTTGGTTTTCAGGGCCTTTTATTAATATTTGTTGCCAAACGCAATCACCATTTCAGGTTTAACATGAATGCAACAGTATGTGCCGTGACCTCTCTGTGTGTGTGTGTGTGTGTGTGTGTGTGTTTGTGTGTGTGTGTGTGTGCGTGCACTTGTTTCCTGCTCCTTTGTTCAATTTCTACGTTTTACTTCATCTGTATTTTTTCTCTCCTAATTAATATTCAATGTACAGCACTAACAGACTTAAAGACTGTATTATATGTAATTAGAATATGTACATAGGTCAAATTGAAAATGTGAACAATTTAAGTGTAATTTAAACAAATTTGAATGTACAGTATGGGATGATGCTGAATTTACATTGTGAACTTTCATAATCAGTTTGATTAAATCAACTTGTATTTTTAACATTAAGTCAATGTAATCAGATATGTTTGGTCTCTTTATGTTGTTGATTTTCAGAGGACTTGTTCACTTAAAATGAAGGTTTTCAGAAAAATTGTTAGCTTATTAGTATTCTCCCCAACTTGCACTGTATTTGTGTTAAAATTCTTTAGAGATCAAGGCTGTTTAGCAAAGTTTGTTCAAATGAGTGAAGCGTTGGTGGATGAACTTAATATCTTTAGGTAGTCTTAAAGAATCTGTGTTTTACAGGAGAACAACTAATGAACAAATTAAACAAATGATTCAGTAACACAGCCCAGTCACTAATAGTCTTATGTTGAAACAATTAAACATTTTAACTTGAATCGTTCCAGCGAACCATACTGGTCTGGTCTTGTTGAATTGTACATCTCATAAAAATACTAGAATCACATCCAGATACAAGCAATTCAGCATTTAACTGATAGAAACAATGGCCAAACCTACAAAAATGATGCTTTGACCAGGAATTATCCTCAATCACCAAGAATTGGCGGGAATTCTTGGTGATTGAGGACAAGACTAACTGAAACGTCAGTGTTAAATTCAAGCATCTCTGCTGCATGAGTTCTTTCATCACACAGTTATACACGTAAGAATATCCTAAAGTGCAACAGTCAAAACTTCCTGAGCAAGATTTCATTTCTGCCCCCTCACACCAGTCCTGCTGTTCAGCCAGGTTCGAAGTGCATCTTGCCCCCTTCTTCTATAAATGCCTGGGATGTATAGGAGATTTCACCGTGAGAGGGAGCAGTTTGTTCACACACGATATGATTTATGGGTCATGAGGTTATTATTACTGACAGCTCTTTCTTGAATGTACTCCAAACCAAGACAATTTGTTGTTGGCATTAAAATGATCACAAAATGTCGACATTGCACATTGAATCATCTTTTTTTTTGGTTAAGACAACCCACCTGTTGGTCTATTCTGCTGAAATTCTGCAGCAATTTTGCACTGATAGTTTATAAATGGGAATGTTTTAACCTACGTTCTAGTGTGGTTTAACTGTATAAGCCTCTGAAAAACCTTTCACACCATCAAAAAGGCTCAAAACGCTTCATTTAAAGTGAAGTTGTTCAACAGTGAGGTTCTGTTGATTCATCACTCACGTTTCAGACCTCTGTGTCTCTGGTATAAAGTATTATTCAATGCAGTTTTATTTATTTATACTTCTCCAGTCTTTTGTAGTTCATACAAGTACCTAATCCATTTATTTGGAAATACAGACATTTTATTATTTAGAGAATTGCACACATTTTGACAAGAATATGGGTTAAAGTCATTAAGAGATCTTCACTATTGTTGTGTCAGTGGTGAGAAAATGTGGGTAATAATGTTTTCACAGTTATTTCTTTTATCTGTGTTGCTCCATAAAACATCAGTTTTGATAGAAATTGGGATCCATGAATCACCTCTGACAGTGAACGTGTGATTTATAGGATACCAGTAACACTTGTGAAGTCGTATATGAGTATTTTCAGCATCATTATCAAGGTTGAAAATCACATCATATGTTTTTTGTTATTTTTAGCTTTATTTTGTTAAATGTAACTGTATCTGAATATTTCTTTGTGCAAAAATGCGCAGCGCATCATTAGAATATGTGGTTTGGACAACAGATGGCGCCTGAACTCTATCACATGCTCAAGCTGAAAGAAAACAGACAGACAGGCAGACAGACAGACAGACAGACAGACAGGCAGGCAGGCAGGCAGGCAGACAGACAGACAGACAGACAGACAGACAGGCAGGCAGGCAGGCAGGCAGACAGACAGACAGACAGACAGACAGACAGACAGACAGACAGACAGACAGACAGACAGACAGACAGACAG
>JAVQJL010097440.1:0-66232 GCA_036024295.1 Nannoperca obscura
GTTAGTTGAAGAGAAAAGTGTTCACGGTGAACTGTATCAAACTATAGTCCATTCACCATGTGTCCTTATGCGCAAGAAACGCGCCATTACGCACGGACAACGCGCAGTCATGTAGCACCCTAAACAAGTCTCTCTCCCCTGCTCTTTCCACCCAGTCCCCGACACAGCGCAGATATTAAGTGGTCGGGCATTGACGAGTACGTCAATCGAGGTCAAATGGACTACGGTGCCCTCGGCGCAGCGGTACATCCTGCAGGTGATCTCTCAGACCACCGGGTCCATGCTCAACCTGACCTACACCAACGTCAGCGCGGTGGTGGGGAACCTGCAGGCCTTCACCAACTACGACTGCTACGTCTACACAGCTAACCAGGCCGGCATTGGAATTAGAAGCAAAGTGAGGACCATCACGACCTGTGAGTGATCACTTCTGTCCGTTTGTTGGAGCCTAGAAAACCTTTTAAAAGAAGGGTTCTGAAGACACGTCTCTCCATGTCCAAACCTCAAAACCCAGGTGGATGAATCATGACCAGGAGAACATATTATTCAATTAAATGTTAACAATATATATTATTAAGGTGATGTTATTATTATTATTATTATTATTTATTCTCCATTCTTCATTAAATCCAGCGTGATGCCTGGATCCACAGCAGATTCAAGTTATGGTACACTCTGATCTGTGATCAGTGACTGAGCTAAAGTACATGTATGAATCTACAAAATACTATTTAACAAAGTGTTGCTGGTTTGTGATGAGAATGAGGGATCTTTGAAGAGATCTGGATATGATTGGCTCTGTTCCTTTCTGAGAGCCCTCATTGTTCTTTTTTTCAGGGGACAGGATTAGTAGGTTTATCTGAAAAATAATCACATGGGTAATAATGGAGTCAGACTCAAACTTAGATCTCCCACCAATATCATTTAATTTAGCATGTGTGGACTTGTTTAGCAGCACTAAATGACTCATGTTTCCATAAGTAATGTGTTGACCAGGAGCATATGGTTCATTTGAACTATTCTTGCCTCAGAGAGTAATTCGTTCGTTTTGGCCATGCATGCACATAATAATGCATGAGTTATGTTTTTCTCAGGCAGTTTACAGGTTTGGGTCATCTTTGGTCTTTCTGGGTGTTTTTTCACGTGACAGCTACACAAGCTCAGTATTGGACAGAAATAAGTAGCCCCCTCGCTCCCCCACCCCTCCCCCCACTAAAGGGACTGAACAAATGACTAGAAAAAAAGAGTAGTTAATTTTAAGGAACTAAGTCACTAAAGTGAACCAGTTATACCAGCACTAATTGCCAGACTTAATGTCAATGTTAGGCATTGTAAAGATTACACAAGGTGATTGCTTTTGCTTTGTCAGTGAATTTACTTGAAAATTACTTCAGGGAGGGAAATTTGGGCACGGAGATAAAAAAACGACTCGTTTCCCTTTTGTACCAAAGAAAAAGATCATTTGCAAACGTAATATCACTCTTGTTGATTGAAGTTACTATTACTGATATAAAATGTTCCTCTAAATGTGGGAATTGATTGTCATTGTCAGCCTAAATATGCGGTTATGTCCATTTTATTTCTATGGCCCAAAATCACAAATTTGACAAAAGCCTTTATAATCTGTACAGCAAAGACGCACTCTATAGAAAGACCCTCAGACCGGAAAGTGGATAAAACATTGCATTATGTCCCTTTACCAACCATCTGTGGTTCTAACACAAATTTAAAATAGTTTTGAGTCTCTTTAGGAAAGCTACACAGATCACATCGATCACGTTTATCTCGAGTCGTACTGTATATAGGCATGCAGTTAGTTTTTCCAAGTTTTGAGAGATCCGACATTGTTGTCTACATCTGAATACAGTTAAGCTGATTTTGTTTGAGATGCTCAAAGTTCTTAAAACTAACAAGCAAAATATCCATTCCAGAAATATTACTTTGATTAATCTAAATCTCACTGTTGACCATTTCCATTGGGACCACTTTCTACAAAAACAAGCCCGATGTGTGGATCATCAGTAACAGGGACAGTGTTTCTGGGAAGACATGCTGCTGTTGAGTCTTTCAATTCAATCATATAAATGTTCAATTCTTTAAGCTGCATAAACAATACAGCAAATCCATTCAGCTTGTACCGGAGAGCAACACAAGTTTCAGAGGCAGATATCTTAAAGTGAAAACGTTCAACATGCCTGGACACTGCTTTGAGTAAGTTCAAATACATCCATGTTTGTGATTTCTGTGAACATTGCTGAACTTGTCATTGGCTGTAATAGTGGAATATGGGTTAAGATATTGGTAGCAGTCACTCTTTTTGGTTCTTGAGATCAAAGAGGCAGCAAGAATGTGTTTGAAAGTAATGTATCAAAAGTAATTCAGCTATATACGTTATCAGATTGAATGATTTCCCCCTCTAACTAGTGGTGCAGCCTCCAGTGGGCATCACAGCAACACAGATCGGCGAGCACACAGTGAGGGTGTCCTGGCAGCCAGTGCAAGAAGTCGTGGCATACCAGGTTGTCATACGGGACATCGATGGAGCCATCAGCCGGCTGTCTGTGTACAACGTCACAGACACCAAGCTGGATGTTCACGACATCCTTCCATGTTCCACCTACGCGATATCAGTGTCCTCATTCAGCAAGTTCCTGGAGCTGAGCGAGCCCACAAACTCTGCATACACCAGCAACAGTGAGTCTGCAGAGCCAAACCAATATCAATAACTTGGTGATTAGGATCTAGGTCAGCTATTCTCTCTGAGACGTTTCTTTCAGACGTGCCGAATATGATCTTCAGGGGAAAAAGGATTCAGATGCCCTGACAACCTACTTGTTGTCGAGGCTATAATAACATAAATATTCAAATGTACTGTGTTACTTGCAGAGCTGACACCAGTTTCATCAGTTTCCGTGAACTACACCTGCAACACTAACTCTGCCGTGGTGTATTGGCCGGCTGTGTTTGCGGCCGACTCCTACAAGGCCACGGCGATGGGCAAAAATGGCACGGAGCTGACGTGTACCAGCCAGGGCACCAACTGTCAGATCACCAGGCTGATGTGTGGCCAGACGTACGTGGTGAATGTAACACCCATATCAGCGGGCTGCAAGAACGAGATGAACAGCACCTCGGCCACTTTTCACACTGGTGAGAAACAGATATCAGAAGTTTAAAAAAAAGCAAGGGTCGCTTCACTTAACAGGAGACTATCCGACATAAACACATTAAAAAAGAAAAGAAAACATAAAGCACACTGAAACCTTCTCCAAAGTCCATTTTGATTCATTTTCTTCAACAGAGAGTGTGGGACCCTCTCATAACCATTCCTATGTGAGTGGATGTTTTTTCCTCCAATGACAATGAGCAATTTCTGCTCAGACAAAAAGTGATCAATCGCTTTTCAGAGGAGTCCAGAATCCAGTGGCTGAGCTCCAGATAGACCCTGAGCTGCTTGTTTAGGACTTCAGAAACAACCTGAAAGTGCTCACGGGAGTACGACTCATCTGGGTTATTGTCTTAGCTTTTGGAAAGTTCCTCTAGAGCCACAGAGGACATTACAGCAGAGGTCCTCAACTTCACATGTGAAGTCAGTGGAGTGGCCCTTTAAAAAATGCAATCCTGAGTTTCAACCTCTGTTGTATGATAGTGGATTGTTTTTCTGAGCAGTGATGGTTAAATTACATTGCAGTTTTGCCCATATTGATCCACAGTACCCTTAAATGACACGGGAAACGCCCCATTTGTTATTATTGGTTCATTTCTGTTTATCAAATGGTAAGTTTCTGGAAATGTAGAATACAAATTTAAATGTCATTGAGAAAGAAGGACTGATCACAACTGAACAATGTCCACCAAACTAACTCCTCCTAAACATTAGCCTGGTTGAGACCTATTTTTAAGTGACTAATTCAGTCTGATTATCCATTGGCTTAAAGATCAGTATTCCACTGTAAAACAGAGTCGATTGATGGTAAATATAAGTACGGTTTAAAGGTAAGCAGAAAAGTGTGAAAAAAATACCAAAAAGAGTGTGAGAAAATGTGTTCAAGGCACAAACAAATATTTAAAGACAGCAGATAACACTTGACCAAAAGGCCAATAAAACCAAACTCAGAAGCCAGCTCCGGATTTGTTTAATAACCGACCCATCAATGCCAGTCACCTGACTGAATGGCTCTGGCTCTATCTATCTATCTATCTATCTTGATGAAAACTGTTACCGCTCCACCCTGCCTTCATTTTTTGTGCAGGCAGTTAATCCTTTCATCTCACATGTCACTCTATTCTGTTAGAGAGCTTGTTGGAGATTTACTGTCCAGTCCCACCCGTGGTCACATTGTGTGACTTGGATGATGCTTAACGTGACTTTATGACAAATACATGTCAAGTACACAGCCATTTATTACCTGAGGGAAACACATGACCTTTCAGCAAACGCCTACAGCGTAACTTTTCAGATGGATTGTTGTTTACAACTTTCTCCTTGTTGTGCTTTGGGTCTTAATTAACACATTGTTTTGAGTTCATGACCGGGAATCTACTTTCAAAACTGGGTCTCCTATTGAGCGTCACTCTCTAGATCATATTGTGTTGTGTTCAGGCTGCTAAGAATGAGCCTGTGTTTGTGTTAAACCTGAAACCTCATACAGTGAAAAGCAACACTGGAACGTAATCTTCCGTATCAGGGCGTTTTAACCTGAAAAGGCATTTGAGACATTTGCCTTTGATGTAGCTTTTTAACCCCATTTACTTTTTTTTATACCTCTCTTGTCCTTTATAATGTAATCTATCAATTAATTTAATTAATGTATACATTACATTTTATTTCTTCTATAAGTTCCCTGTCCTCCCAAGAACCTGACGTTGTTGCGAGATTGTTCCAGCGAAGTGATCGTGTTTTCCTGGGAGCTCACACCCAACACACAACTCTACATGGCCAGGGCAGTTGACTCGCAGGTACTGTGTTCTGGACTTAACAAATGCAGGTAGTAGTATTTGACATTTCGGGAAATACACGCTTTCTTGCTTGAACATTACAGTAATACCACTCTCATGTCAGTTGCATTAAATATTAAACTACAGCCGGCAGCCAGATAGCTTAGCTTAGCATAAAAACAGGGAAATAGCTAGCTTCATGGTAAAACAAAAAATCCACCTACTGACATCCCAACTCTCTTATTAATGTTATGTCACATATTTTTAATATGTACCCTAGCTGCTGTGTGAAAATGCCAAGTGGCCTTTTTAGAGGGTTATGTGCCTGAGTATTTCCTGGCTGGGAGCCGTGACCTCCTGAAGGAGAGCATATCTATGCTCCCAGGGTCCTGTGTTCCCCAGCTCAATATCCTCTTAATATGATACATTAAGGTGACCTTTTAAAGGGTTTTATGTTCTCAGCAATGTTTTTTCCAGAGGTCAAATGTTCATTTTATGTTTCCCTGAGTCAATATGTTAAGATCACCCACCTACAGCTTATAGCCTACCGATGTTATTGTCCTTGAAACCTACGCCCCCAAATTTGTAGGCAGGACGAAGAAGATTTAATGTGTTAAGAATTTATGATGTGTTAATTTGTGAGAATTGGAGTTGTTTCCCACTGTTTCCAGACTTTGTAATAAACTATGCTAAATGGCAGCTACTGTAGCAGTAGCTTTATATTTAACATGCATCAATAATCTCATCTAACTTTTGGTAAGAAAGCAAACAAGCATATCTCCCAAAAATGTTCAACTATACATTGAAAGAGCTAATGACTAGACTTTGGTGATTTCTCTGTATCCAGGGAGTGGTCCAGGAGTGTCTGACTGAAGACAACTCCTGTTATTTCACACAAACAGTGTGTGGACGTCGCTACAGCTTCACAGTCTACTCCATCACAGGGAAGTGCAGAAGCCAGATCAGCTCTCCTGTTGACATTCGCACAGGTATGACTACACTATCTCTACAGCAGCAGAGACACACAAACACACATAACTCTGTGTAACACAAGAAAACTAACTTTTTTCTGGCTTATTCGATACGGCCCCTCAAAAGTATTTAGAAAATCACTTTTTTTTATTGCAAATATGTGCAACTGGCGGCAAAGAGTTGTAACATATAAAGTCATTTCATTGATTGTTATTTGAAGTTGCTGCAACTTTTGTACAAAACAATGTTGAACTTTAGTGATTGCTGTGTGAGTAGCTGAACTGAGCTCTTTGACAGTTGTCAATGCGTACGTGAGCGCCCTCTGGTGGATGAAAATCTGATCCAATTGCTTTAATATCACCATTGACAATGACCCGCATGTCTATCCTATTACACAACTAAAATTGTATAAGCTTGCAATTTTCAGTTATATTCAGTTAAATAAAAATATATAAAGTAAAAACAACTTAATCTCGGATTCATTTGTCTCCAGCACCCTGTATTCCCCAGAACCTGCAAACCTCTGCCGATTGCAACTCAGATCTTCTGCTCAGCAAATGGGACCTCGCTGAGGGGGCTGTGCACTACACTGTGGACGCCTTTGGCAACAGAGGACACTACAAATGCAGCACATTGTCGAACAGCTGCGCTATTGAGGACATCCCTTGTGGAGAGTACTTGAGTGTCTATATCACAGCTTTTGATGACGAATGTGCCAGCCCGAGCAAACTGGGGCCCGAGGCTGATACAGGTGAGGAAAAACTGTTACTGCCTATTAAATCCTTTACTTAATCCATAAACATACTTATATACAAAAGACTATTTAAGTAATGGAAAGGAGGTACATTATTATCAGCAAAATGTAACAATGAAAAAGAACTCAGTAAAAGCAATCGGCATGCAGAAGAATCTACCCGTGTCAGTGTTAGTCAAGTGAGTTTTCTTTATATAGCCCACTATCACAAATCACAAATTTGACTCAAGGGGCTTTACAATCTGTGCAGTATACGACACCCTCCATCCTCCAGACCCTTGATTCAAGTAAGAAAGAAAGGAAGAAACCTCAGGAAGAGCAACAGATAAGGAATCCCTCTTCCAGGATGGACAGACATGCAATAGATGTGTGTACAGAATAGACAGAAGTAATTAGTGTATGGACAACCATTATAGATAGATTGTAGCCACATAACCTTCTCCTCCTGCAGCCCTGGTTTATTACTTATTCAAGACAAAACTAAGTTTAAGGCGTCGACCCGGTATGACTGTGAGTGCAACTGTGAAATAGTCTAATGGTCTTATTTTGATTTGTCCCCTCTCTCCTAGTCCCATGTGCTCCACAGAACATATCAGCAGTGAGCGATTGTGGAGGCGAGTCCATCACAATGACCTGGAGAATGTCCAGCAGTGCAATTTTCTATGTCGCCATGGTGAAGGACGTAAATGGCACCATACACAGCTGCAACTCCATGGATCTGACCTGTAAGATCAATGGCTTGAAGTGCAGCACCAGCTACACGGCGTACATCATTTCCTCCAACTTCTTTTGCAACAGCTCTGAGAGCGAGACGATCACCGTGGAGACAGGTACTGTGAGGCGGCCTGTTGTTCTTCACAAATGAAACAAAAGGGGGAAGAAGGGACATGTATCTTTCATCCGAAGGTGAAAGTATATTGAGTCAGTATAACGGTTTAAAATAGCATTAACTCTGTCTGGAAGGATTGAGCAAACTTGCATCTACAATCTGTAATATTTTGAATGGGTTGACCACATTCCATCTTGCTGTTATTTACTTTACTTCTGGGTTATTTTTCCAGTTAAATCCGACTGGATTCAGAGAGCTGCTGATTTTCATGATTAAATTCTATATCAGCATTTCATTTCAAATGCAAAGTAATTATGTTTTGTTTTATTCTGCTAGTTAACGGTCCCTTTGCCTAATTCCAGGTGCTTGCCCACCGGATCAGGTTACTGCCTCTCTGGACTGTGCAGCAAACGAGGCTCTGATTTTGTGGCGTGGCCAGTCCAGAGTGAACTCCTACACCGCCAGCATCGTGGATCAAAATCAAGGACTTCTCAGCTGCAGCACCACTAACACCAGCTGCAGGGTACCCAACCTGAAATGTGGCCAGCGCTACACTGTCACTGTCAGCTACCACGATGGGATCTGCCCCAGCGTGCCCTCTAAGGCCATCTCCATGGAGTCTGGTAGGAAGAGGTTTTGTTCAAAACATGTAATTCATGCACATTTAAACTTTTCTACATGTCACTCAGTAAAGCACTGACAAATATTAACAGTAAACAATAAACATCACAAGTAGTTTAGACTGTGGCCTCTAAACAAGGCGATCGCCCCAGGTTTGGGTTTTACTAAACCCAGTTTCTCAAGTCTGAACTGAAAACTGAAAATAAAAATACTCCATTACAAATTAAAGAAGTGCATTCAAATTGTTACTTAAGTACCTAAGTATTATTAGCAAAATGTACCTAAAGTATCAAAAGTTCTCATGATGTGGACAAATAGCTACCCTTGTCGTAGTTGTAGTTGGTCACGGTAAAGCTAACTTAAACTACTGTAGCCAGCTGGGTAATTTGTTTTATAACAATCCATCATGTTTTATATTATCTTAAAAGTAAAAGTATATCAAAGTACAGTACTTTAGTAAATGGACTTTACTAACCACTACTGGTTGGTTAGTTTATTGTAATGAACATATACAATACACTGTTTAAGATGGGGTCTTTATGCTTCTCTCTGTCCAGTTCCTTGTGGGCCCCAAGTGAAAGCCGACATGGACTGTCTGTCACAAGTGCTGGCTCTCGAGTGGAACGCGTCGAGTAACGCCCAAGGCTACATGACTGTAGTCTCAAACGGCAACAAGACAACGTCCCACAACACCACAAAGCCCACGTTGAGGATCAGCACTCTGGAGTGTGGACTTGGTTACACGCTGAAAGTGGCGTCCTTCAACGGCTCCTGTCTCAGTTGGCCCTCAGTGTTATCTGTCTGGCAAAGTAAGACAGCACTGTGACAAATGTTTTTGTCTTTTAACATATTTGAGGTCTCCGTCCTGTGTGAAACCAATGATATATAAACTGATATGATTAGTAGAGAAAATTAGTAAGAAAGCACATAATGGAAATACCTTTAGGATGTCATTGTGTGTTTATCCTTTTTTCTTAAATACTGATCTATAGTTGTGTGTTTAAACGTTGCACTTGGTTTTTCACCATTATAATAAAAAGGGAGTAAAGTGTAGACAGTTGTGGTAGCGCTCTACTTTTAACACAGTCCCTTAAAATGTACTGAGCTGATCTGAGGTTGTCTCTCCCTCAGCGCCATGCGTGCCCACTAATGTGGTGGCAAGGAAAACCTGTGGCCAGAAAATTGCGCAAGTGACTTGGCAAGCAAGCCGTGGCGCCCGATCCTACAGAGCGACAGTGAAGGATAAAGATGGCCGCCTTTTGCTTTGCTCTTCCAATGACACGTCATGCAGGTTGGAGGGCCTAACGTGCGGCCAGGTTTACAGTGTTGCGGTGACAGCCGCGGACAACAACTGCACCAGCAATGCGAGCTCTGTGGAGATACTTCGGACAAGTAAAGTGAATCAATTACGTGTTGGAAGAGTTGTGTAAATATGTCCATCATCACACTCATACCGTCCGTCTGTTCTGTGTCCGTCCTCTGCAGCGCCCTGCCCCCCCACTCAGCTCAACGCCTCGGTAAACTGTGCCAACAACTCTGCCATGTTAACGTGGAACAACAGCTCCAATGCAGTGTCCTACACTGGCAAGGCCGTGGGGACAGATGGACACACTGTGACGTGTGACGCAGTAAAGAACCTCAGTTGCCAACTGAATGGTCTGCTCTGTGGCAAAGAGTACACCTTCACTGTGTCAGCCTCAGATGGTGACTGTCAAAGTCCTGACAGCATGCCGGTCATCTATGCAACTGGTGAGAGAGTACCTGTCTCTGCCTCACGTTTGTATCCAGCTTTACCTAACAGTAGCTCTTCATCTTATCCTGTTTTTATCCTCCTTTTGCTTCTCCCTGGATGTGCCCTAAAAACAGCCTTTTCATCCACATTAGTAGACAAAGCAGTATCACCAAATAAATATATTTATTACTTTTGAAAAGCAGGGACTTTTGGGGTGTAAGAATGTCCTGGGCACTTAATTTAGACCCTGGTCCATGCAGTGGAAACGCACCGAGTTCCTCCAAAGGTTCCTACTGATGGAGCTCCACAACAGCTACTACAGTACATAGGCTTTGCTGTGAAATTGTTTGGCCAACTACTGTTCAAGAATATTCAATCTGAACTTAAAATCTCACAGCAGGCAAAATCTACTCACTCTGCTAACCTGAAAACCTGTATTGTTTTATAATGTGAGCATAATTTTAGTGCAATAACTTTTTACATCAGATGTATAACTGCATACGATTTCAGTGCTGTATATACATTAATGGGCTATGGAGCTCTTTTGCCCCCAAGTGGCCAATAATAAAATATATACATGGCAGTTTTAAGCATTTCATCAGCTACTGCAGTTGTTTTCTTGCATTTGTAATCAAACTATCACTAAGTCTCACTCTTTGCCTCCCGTTGTCAGCCCCATGTCCTGTTCAGAGTGTGCGCAACACCGTGAACTGTGGCAACAATGCACTGACAATCAGCTGGGCGCCCGGATCCATGCCAGTAAATTACAGCGCCACCGCCCTGGCCAGAAATGGAACTGCACTTCGCTGCAGAACAGAGGATTTGAGTTGTATGATGACTAATTTAAAGTGTGGAGAGCAGTACAATGTGACGGTCAAAGCCATCAGCAGCACGTGTGAAGGACAAAGCAGTGTCTCGGAAATAGTTAATTCTGGTAAGTTTGCTGGGTGACCCAACAGAGCAGTATGCTACAGAAAATGTAGCAAAGTAAAAGACATGATCGCACTTGATAGTAAAATGGTTTCCCTGATTTTTCTTTTCTCCTCATGTGCCTCTTTACCACCACCTTCATTTCTCTCTCAGGTCCTTGTGTGCCTGTGAAAGTCAAAGGCGCTGTGGAGTGCTCCACTAACACGTTGCAGGCGTCTTGGGATGCAGCTGCCGGGGCGGCGTCCTACATCTCCACAGTGATGGGATCTGGAGGTTTCTCTTCTTCCTGCAGTACAGCCAACCAAAGTTGCCTCTTCCCTGGCCTGCAGTGCGCACAGACATACATGTTGAGTGTGGTGGCCCTGAATGACAGGTGTAACAGCTCCAAGAGTGACGTGATCTCAGCCAAAACTGGTAAATGTAGATTTTTGATCTAAAGAAATCAGAGCCTTTTATTTTGGGCATACGCAAGCCCATGAACAAGCAAACATCACAGGATAAGACTGGTGACATGCTTTATTTAGAGCTCATTTTCTCCTCCCTTCTCTAGTGCCCTGTGACCCTACAAATGTGGCTGCTGCCATGAACTGCCTCTCTGGCGTGGTGACGGTGACCTGGGGGGCCAGTGCTGGAGCAAATTATTACACAGTCCTTGCTAAGGCCAACGGATACGTCGACTCCTGCAATTCCACCGGCACGTCCTGCAAGCTGACCCAGCTGCAGTGTGGGGAGGACTACACTGTGACTGTACTGGCAGGGGACGGGCAATGCAACAGCTCCATACTCGCCAAAACCAATGTAACGACAGGTATGACGGTTTATCATGAGTCAACGTTTCTTTGTTGGATATGTGACTTTTTAATCCTGGTTTCAATACGATGGTTGAACGTTATTGGTATCAGTGAATTAAGTTGTGCAACAGTGGTGCAGGCCAGGTTTTAGAAATACTGATGCCACAAATCCCCCCAAACACATCCCTCATTACTCAGAATGTTTTTAGCTCACCTCAAATATTCGCCTAAAGACTTTTGTACACACACACTGTAATGTGTGTCATTCCCCTGCCTAGCCCCCTGCGCTCCGGTGATCAAGAACCACTCCCTGGACTGTGTTTCCAACCATGTCTTTGTCAGCTGGGTTGAGGCCCAGGATGCCATAAGGGTCACGGTCATCGCAACCTCCAGCTGGGGGCACTCGACGTCCTGCAGCTCCTCCACCAACAGCAGCTGTGTCCTGAATCAGCTGAAGTGTGGATACACCTACAGCGTCCAGGCTGTTGCACGAGGAGTCCAGTGTTTGAGCAAACCCAGCTCCACGTTTGAAATTGTCACATGTAAGTTAAAATTTGGACTATATTTGTGTAAAGGCTGATGCTTGCAAAAGACGGCCCATTTACTGTTATACTGTACATATCATCATTTTTCAACCTTGTGATCGGGACCACTTATGTTGGTTGGGCTCATGTGAGGTGTTCAGGGACTGACTGTACTCTCTCGTCCAGCTCCCTGTACCCCTGGAAAGGTGCAGTACTCGTACTTCTGTGACAGTGGCATCGCCTTACTGAACTGGGACGATACTTTGGGAAGTAAGAGTTTCTACGCCCAAGTCCAGTCTGGAAACCACACGGTCTCCTGCAACACCAGCCAGAGCGACTGCTCCCTGCCCCCACTGCTCTGTGGGCGCTTGTACAGTGTGAAAGTGATAGCTGTGGCAGACTACTGCAACAGCGGTGTGCCAGGTGTAACAGAAATACAGACAGGTAAGAGAGCGAGGATCGGGTGATTGGATGATGAGGTGAACTATTAACTTCAACCTAAATTGTTTGGTATCCGGAGTTTCTGTGGGTTTTCCCTCCATGACACTTTTATAAACCTGTGTGTTTGTTATGTTATCATTGCATGGTAATGCAGTTAAATAGCAGAATGATTGTTATCATGACAAATGTTTCAGACTTAATGACACTATGATAACTAACCCAATTCAAAGAGGTCTGCTACTTATAGATTTGAATATTGTGCAAAAATGAATGGAAGCCAATAATGTCTGTAACCGTAGATGACAAAAGCATTTATATTTCTAAAATACTGTAGCATTGCTTGCAAAATGATTAGCTGTAGTGTGTTTTAAAACAAGCAAAATGTTTGCTTTCACATAAAAACTCAATGGCCTTTGGTTTTCCCATCAGCCCCCTGTGCTCCTGTGAATGTCAGTGCTTCCCTGGTGTGCACTAACAACACGGCTGCGGTGAGCTGGCAACGCAGTCTTGGTGCAGTTTCCTACAAAGTGACGGCGCGTGGCAGAGACGGTGATGTCAAAGAATGTACCACAAACAGCACAAGCTGTCAACTACCCAACATGCACTGCGCCCAGACCTACCTGATCACTGTGACCCCCAGCTCTAATAAATGCACGGGTTTCGACAGCTCCCCATACTCTTACATTGCAGGTGAGGTGGAACTGGAGAAATGCCCTTTTACACGCTTTGTTGTGATAAGAGCATCGGGTTTGTCCTCAATAATATAACCAATATTATTATATGTAATATTACATTTTAAATCTGTTTATTATTAAGGCAAAAGACTAAAACAAAAAATAAAACTTGTGCTCCATTCTTTATTTTATTGATGTTTTTTTCTGGATTGACGGTTCATGCTGAATGTTGATCACTGAATGTTTCACTTCTTACAATGTGTCTTGGTGGTGATTATGACAATGATTATATGAAATATTGGGTGATTACTTATTTTATTTTAATTGTTGACTGAGGTAAAATATTGTGTATGTCTGCTACATGCCAGTTAATATAGTTCTTATATATTCTATAAATTATTAAATGTTAACAGTTTTATGTGGTTTTATTACATTTTTTTTTTATATATCTGTGCTCTTGTTGGCACCCATGCACCAAAACAAACTCCTTGTATGTGTAAACCTACTAAATCGGATTCTGCCACCTATCCAGTCCACTTTAACTTCCTTTAGTCACTCTCCCTTTCTCCTCTTTCATTCAGGCCCGTGCCCTCCCACCAACGTTCATGCATCCCTGCAGTGTAATGGTAATGTGGGCTATGTGACCTGGAATACTGCCCCGTATGCAGATCTCTATATGGCCACAGCCGTACCTGATGCCGAGGATGAACATGACCACACCTGCAAGTCCAACGGAACAGGCTGCTCCCTCGCAGACCTCCACTGTGACGAGACGTTAGTGGTCACAGTGGCCACCTTGGAGAGGGGCTGCTGGAGCGGGCAAAGCCAGCCTTTCGTTTTCGATTCAGGTCAGAATAGTTCTCTAGACTTTTTAAAAAAACGTTCAAAAATCCGCTTTCTTGTTCACAGTTGATTGATACCACTCTCATGACTACGCGTTAAGTACAAGACTATAGGCGGGAGGAGATTAGCCTAGCATAGCATGAAGACTGGAAGCAGGGCAAACAGCTAGCCTGGCTATATCCTTAATAATTCATAAATCATGATGCAACATAGACAACAATTTAAATTGTAATTTTTTTAGGCGTCACAACCATTTGAACTACTGTAATACCATATTGGTTTTAATTACCCAAAATCTGTATTTGTCTTTTGTTTTCAGCCATCTGCCCACCGACCAGTGTGACTGGAGTCACAACTTGCAAGAACAATTCCATCACAGTAAGCTGGAGCCCGAGTCCAAGAAGTGGCGTTAACTACTTCGTCTATTCTCAAGCCAATGGCGGGACCAATTCCAGCTACTCCACAGCCCAGACGTCCTACGTGCTCACCGGGCTGCAGTGTGGCAAGTTGTATACGCTGACTGTCGCGGCCATGGACGCACAGTGCACCAGCGCCCTCAGCAGCCCTACACAAACTGAAACAGGTTAATATCTGCATATATCTTGATCGCTCACCTACGACGACGCAGAGTTGTTACAGCGAGAAAAGTTCATTTTCACGATGCCATCAGACTATATTGTATGATGATTTTTCTCAATTCATTGATTGATCATGTGATCTAAAATAGTGAAAGAAGACTACTTTATGATGTTTTTTTTATTTGTGTTACACCTGACATATTGGACTATGGGCCACCTAAACGTTTTCTTTTCTTACAATCCTGCCCTGTATCATTTTCACTCCCAGCTTGGTCTGCAAGTGCAGTTGACTTGGTGTATTTCTTTGAGGAACACAATGATTTATTGATAAATCTCCTTCCTGCCAGCTCCGTGTCCTCCAACCAACCTGACCGTCAGAGCTGACTGCGGCACCAACTTGGGAACGCTGACCTGGGTGCAGAGTATGAATGCCATCTCCTACGCTGCCACAGTGACTCGTACCCTAGGCAACGTAGTTTCCTGTTCATCCAACACAACAACATGCTCCGTGAAGCTGGATTGTGGATACCAGTACAGTGCGGTTGTGATCGTATCCAGTGCGACATGCAACAGCAGCAGTGGAGCATCCTTAACTTTTAACTCAGGTAGGTGTCACCTGCTTCTCCCTGCAGATGTCTACGTTGCGCTTTCAGTATTTCTTTTTGTTTTGAAGCTCAAAACCAATTAACTCCGTCGTCTTCCCCTCTCGGCCCTCCCCACAGCTCCATGTCTGCCTGACAGAGTGGTGGCAGACCTGGACTGCAATGTCAACTCCTTTGCGGTGCGGTGGAGGGGGAGCGTCGGTGACCTCGGCATTTACACTGCGATCGCCATTGGCAGTGACAACAGCCGTGCAAATTGTAACTCCAGTTACACAAACTGCACCATCCAGAACCTAAAATGTGGTCTCGTCTACAACATTGTTGTCACTACACCATCAGTCGACTGTGGCACCATCACTGGCTCCAACTACATTATGCAGTCAGGTCGGAAAAGTTCATGTTTTTTCTTAAACTAAAATACATAAAATTGAAAAGTTGATTGAACTTACTCCAGCATGTGCATATGGTCACTAGTGGGAGTTGTTGCACCAAGAAAAGGAGAGTATCTGCATGTATTACAAGACTCTCAATCTATCATTTATGAAGTATTCTTACACTGTACCCGTCTTATTTATCCACCTCTTCATCCTCAGCGCCCTGTAAACCACAAAAGGTGTTGGTGGATCCGCAGTGCAGCCCTAACGTGGCGTCAGTGACCTGGGGAAACTCAGGGCCAGACCAGACCCAGGTGGTGTCAGCGGTGGACAGCAGAGGAGTGACCACCACCTGCAACTCCAGCAGCTCCAACTGCACCTTCAGTCAGCTGACCTGCGGAGAGAGCTACGCCATCAGTGTGGTCGGCCGCACAAATAATTGCAGCAGTGACCCAGCTCTCGCAAAACCGCTCAACACAGGTACTAACAATTCAGAAAAGGAAAATGTACAGCTGGCTTCCCCGGAGCACAGAGCATCAGCTTTACATGGAAACTCATCTGAATGTCTTCGATTTCATGTTGATTTCGCAGACTTGGTCATAAATCAGTTAGACCTGCACGGTCTACAAACGGAACCCAAAGAAACCTTTTTTGATTTTTAGATTTCAATGAAGTACAAGTGCTGTACAATACAAAGACATGTTGATATATGTAACTGGAGTATATAATATCCATAATTGGAAAAGCTGGCCAAATTCCATTTAGCTGCTTCAGTTTCAGGATCCTTTCAGGGTGCAGTGTATGCTGGCTCACTATCATGGCTAACCATGACACTTTGTGGAGCCATTGTTAATGTTATTAGCAACACCTGGGCTTTTCTCACTATGGCTAATCAAAATGGCTGCTGTCAAAAAGGCCAGCTGTAAATGTGCCGAGTTACTTTGCACCACTCGTACTAAACAAAACGGAAATAAAAAACTAAATCTGAAGTTAAAGTGACCCGGGACACATATCTGCCCCCCTCTCTCCACCAGCTCCATGTGTTCCCACCCACGTCACAGCAGCAGTGGACTGCCAGACTGGTATCACCGTTGTTACCTGGGACGC
This sequence comes from Nannoperca obscura, assembly GCA_036024295.1. Taxonomy (NCBI): domain Eukaryota; kingdom Metazoa; phylum Chordata; class Actinopteri; order Centrarchiformes; family Percichthyidae; genus Nannoperca; species Nannoperca obscura. Next base: position 16,711 of record JAVQJL010097440.1, read on the forward strand.
AGCACGTGGTGCCACGTCGTATACCGCCTACGCTCGGGGCAGTCTGGGCGACACCGCTGAATGCAACAGCACCGACACCAGCTGTGATTTCAACATGCTGGCGTGTGGGCAGGACTACTCCATTACAGTGGTGGCTCGCCAGGACTCCTGCGTCAGTTTGGTCAGCCAGGCTTTCAACGTCACCACAAGTAATAAAACAAAAGCAAATCTTGCTCTTTACGTAATTATCTATTTTGTATTTTACATTACACAATGCATACCCACATGACCCTCTTTCTATGTATTTTCTTTTCCCTTTCTACACCCCTCTCTGTCCAGTTCCTTGTCCCCAAACCGGTCTGAAGACCACCATGGACTGCAACACCAACACTGCCGTGGTGTCTTGGACGCCCAGTAGAGGCGCCATCTACTACAATGCCTCGGCCGATGCCTTAACCATCACAGACAAGCGGGTCTGCTCCACCAATGGCTCCTCCTGCAACATCAGCTCTCTGCTCTGCGGGGAGAGCTACAGGATGTCTGTCATGGGACAGGGACAGAAGTGCCCCAGTCCTTCTCATTACTGGCTGAGAATCAACACAGGTGGTTACCTTCCAGCTACGTTCTGCTACTTTTTTAAAACAGTGTATACATGAGTTTTAGCGAGCTAATTGTTTCTGCAGTTTCACATACAATAGGATAAACCTTTATCGGTCCCCTGTTGGACACAAGGTACAGATAAATAGCATAAATAACTAGAAGTAAACTCAAATTACAAGGCAGCTAATAGTGCAGTACCGTCTCAAGCAGAGTGACGCAGCAGCAGCAAAGTAAGGAAAGTATATGTACGTATATATGAGTAATGACATTTTGACCTGCCAGCTGGCTATCGTTTTTTATAATTAACAATTTAATTTATTTATTTTGTATAGGTTATTATTTCAAATGTTTGTCCATTACTTTAACTATTTCAACTTTTTATACTTTTATCCTCTACCCAACTATTTAGACCATTTATCAAGTTCAAGTGTGAAAATTATGAGGTAACAAGTAACTGTACAGCAGCAATCATAACCATTATTTCATGCCACCTTCATTCTGCTATTACAAAGAAACTAGATTATAACACATGTACTCTCTGCTCACCATTCTTCCTTCACTCCTCAGCTCCCTGCCCTCCGACCCAGCTCAGGGTCAACTCTTCCAGTGATTCAAACAACATCTTGGTATCGTGGCAGGCCTCGAAGGGCTCGGTCTCCTACATATCCGTTGCTGAGAATACAGAAGGGCGCCGGTGGTCCTGCAACACCAGCAGCACCACCTGCCAGATATCTGGTCTGCTCTGTGGACAGCAGTACAGGGTCTACGCTGCGGGTGTCGATGAAAAGTGCATTGGAGCCAAAAGTGACTTTAAAATGTTTCGTACAGGTATGTTTTTAAAACCTAAGTCATAAAGCAGCTCAACTACATACAGTGTGATTGATAACCTGATATGCTTAGGTTATTCATATATCAATAAACGTCAACTATTTTAGAAGAATACACATGTTGATGCTTTTACTGTTATGTATTTATTTGACACTGAATCCATAACATCTTTTCTGTAATTAATTATTAATTTGACATTTATAATACTAATTGTTGTGTGTCAGCGAAGCTGTGATTTTACTTAATATTATTGCTCCTCGCTTATATGTAAATGTGGTGGACACAATATTTGAAACACTTTTCAAAATAATGGAACAACACCTCAAAGTAAGCATCAAGATGTGACCTTGAACTGAGTCAGCACATGAAGAACTAAGCAGATGTAGTTTCAACAAAGATGTAACATTTTGAAGGAAGCAGTTATTGCAGGGCTACTGAATTTCATTGCATGATGCAAGTGGCCTATTTTTGGCCTATGTTTCTGCTGATAGCACGTAGCTGAGTTGAATTTTTGTTGGGTCATTATTATAACCTTAAGAATAATTCAAGCTCATACACATTGAGTGAGCAACTAGCAGTTCAGTATGTCCCTCAGGGTGTTTTCTCTGACCTCGTTGCTCTCACTCCAGCTCCGTGTGTGCCACAGAACATCACACACAGCCTTGACTGTCTGGCTGGTGTCCTCAACGTTACCTGGCAGTCGACAGGTTACGTTGTCCAGTTCCTCACCTCCGTGGTGAGCAGCAAAGGGCTCGTCAGTATGTGCAAGACAGACAAGACTTACTGCGTGGTGCGCGACTTGGAGTGCGATCTGACCCACAACGTAATAATGGTGGCCCAAGATGAGGCCTACAACAGCTCCCAGAGCCCCACAAAGCAGGTCCTGACAGGTAGGTAAAGCTCAAGGTGATAGTTACAGTACATCTGATTACATACAAAGGTAAATTATGTCCTTTTCTGTTCGCTATTTGAATGTTCCTGCTGTGTGAAAACCTTCAAACTCCCAATTTGTCAGCTCTCTTAAAAGGACCAGTGTTGTACAATCTAGGAGGATCCATTGGCATAAATTGAATATAATTTAAACTTGTGTGTGTGTGTGTTTGTTATTCTGAAAATGAGAACAGTTGTGTTTTCGTTACCTTAGAATAAGCCCGTTACAGCTACAGAGGGGGCGTGTCCTCCTCCATGGAGCCCGCCGTGTTGTGCCGCCATGTTTCTACAGTGGCCCAGAATGGACAAAGAGAGAAAGAGCTAGAAGTTTTTGCTTCATGGCCGTCAGGGGGAGGATGAGCAGGAGGGATATCAGTTACATATCACCACTAGATGCCACTAAATCATACACACTGGCCCATTAAGTACAAACAAACTGTAGGTGGATGGACGACGTGTCTCCACTTCCTCCCGTTGTAAAATAAATGAAGGAAAGGAAATACCCCTGATACGGGGTGTGACGTAATTTGCAGTCTGCGCAGTTCTGATGCGCAGTGGCGCTGCAAGCTCGAGTTCCCGCCATACAGTCGCCTGAGCCAATCGCGAGCACATTCACAGTTGTCAATCATGACGTGACACCCCGTTTTTTATGACGGATCAAATAACTAATTAAAACAAAGATTAACCACTTGAACACCCATCAGCGTTATAATAACTATCTAAAATAACAAAAACAATTTTTTCTTTGTCAGTTTGGCCCATTTCCCATTCCCATTTCCCATCCACTAACGTGTAGGAGGCGGGGCTTACGGTCGTTACTGCAGCCAGCCACCAGGGGGCCACCGAGATGCGTTGGCTTTACTTTTGGGAAGCTGTCAGTTGTCCATCTTTATATATAGTCTATGGTTTAACCTGCAGATCTGCAAGTGAAAAAGATTAGTTTTCCTATTTTCTGTCAAAAAAATGGTTTTTGTGCAGCATCTTTTATCCTCACCTCAAATTCTCCTCTTCTTCCACTCTTCCTCCCAGCTCCCTGTCCTCTCACAACCTTCCTCCCTGCTGTGAACTGTACCACCGGCATTGTGTCTGTAACCTGGAACAGCAGTGTGGCGGGGGTCACGCACACGGTGGTGGCGGTGGACGCCACAGGTCTCCAACACAACTGCAGTGGCACAAACAGAGGCTGTAATCTTAGCACCCTGGAGTGCGGGAGGCAGTACAACGTCACCATCACACCATCCAGGAACGGATGCGTGGGCCGCAACAGCCTCACAAAAACAATCACAACGGGCAAGGATCAATAATATTTTAGTTTTAAATGAATAAAGAGTGATTAAAATGTGTTTGTTTTTTTGCATAGTATGGACTATGCAAGACTCATTTTCTAATCTGCTCCTGGTCACCTGCAGGTCCCTGCGTACCTCGCCTATCCAAGGTGAACATGGACTGCCTGGCAAACACTGCCTGGGTGATGTATGAGAATTCTGCCGGGGCTGAGGACTACGTCGTCACGGCAACAGACCGCCAGGGTGGTGTCCAGAAATTTGATTGCAAGTCCACACCAGACAGGACCTGTGATCTGCCACCGCTGATGTGCAGCCAAAACCTCACCTTCACCATCAAGGCCCGCAACCAGCAGTGCCCCAGTGCACCCAGCAACGCCATTGTATCTGAGACAGGTGAATTAAAAGTACAATATTCATGATTTATCATTTTAAAAACAAGAAAATAGGAAGTCCAATGAAATGTGGTCAAGTGAAATGTCTTCTTTTTTACATCCAAGTTCCTCAACAACATCTAGCCTCCTATAGCAGCTCCATTTGTTGCTTTTGCTCTTTCTACCTCATGTACATTGTCTGTATAAGAGCGACAATCATGTTTTTTCAATACATGTATAGCTCGGAGGTATATGCTTTACGTGGGCGACAGTCAGGAAGTGCATTTGAAATTGTGCCTCACAGTGCTTCTCCTTCCCCAGCTCCCTGTCCTCCTACAAATATAACCCAATCTGTGAGCTGCGATAACCGCACAGTCAGCATCGCCTGGTCCGCCGTCGCTGGAGCAGTGAAATACACGGCCACGCTCGAGCAGACAAATGGAAACACCACCTTCTGCTGCACCACATCGGGTACCGGCTGTGACATCACCAATCTGCCGTGTGGAGAATTTTACATTCTGCTCACCATGGCCCAGGGACGAACGTGCAACGGCTCCCTGAGCAGTGGGGAGGTCGTCCGGACAGGTATGGTCTGATATGCAGTTCATGTCAGACACATGCATAAACACATACAGTGTTATATAAGCACAATAAAAATGTTAAAAAAGCATAAATATAGGTTTCTTTGTTGAACTCTCCCCCCTCAGCGCCTTGCGTTCCTCAGGACCTCAGCAGCAGTCTGAGTTGCAGCAACAATGTGGCCTCCATGTCGTGGAACTACAGCACGGGAGTGGGGCAGCTGTACCGGGTGAGGGCTGTGGGTAGCGATGGCCACGTGGTTGAGTGCAGCTCCAACGACAACCAGTGTGATCTGACAGGTCTGCGCTGTGGACAGTACTACACAGCGACTGTGATAGCAGAGGACAGTGAATGCAAGAGCAAGCCGAGCGACAGCGTGAGAATCAAGACCGGTATGTGTCGACTTTGTGTGTGTTCATGGAGTCTGAAACACTGTACTGTGATTTACAAAAAACATAAGTTTCACAACAAATCATTCTCAACCTTCTATGGAAAAGGCCACAGATTTCCTAAGCTAAGCTAATTGGCTGCTGCCTGTAGCTTCATATATAACATACAGACATGAGGGTGGTATAAATCTGCTCATCTAACTCTGGGCATGAAAATGAATGAAGGTATTTTACAAAATGTAAAATTATTTCTTTAACTACAATAGGGATAATCTCCAAATTATATTTCAAAATCAATTCAGGTGTCATTCATCAAAAACTCTTTTAACCCTTGTGCTACCTTGCCGGGTCATATTGACCCAGTGGCCCATTGTCTTGACCCAGTGTCTTCTCCACAGGGTAGCACAAGGGTTAAGGTGACAAAAGAAGACTTTAGGCCCTTCACCAAATCTTCTTTATCTCTTCTCACCAGTGCCGTGCACCCCTGCAAACGTCTCCTCTGTGGTGGGCTGTAAGACCAATTCTCTGACTGTGTCCTGGTCTGAAAGCCCCGGAGCCGACTCCTACATCGCCACAGTGCAGGACAGTAACGGCCAGACCACGACCTGCCAGGGCACGACCCAGGGCTCCTGCAATGTGACGGGAGTCCCCTGCGGTCAGATCTACCATGTCTCTGTGCTCTCCTCTGATGGATACTGCAACAGCCCACCCACTCCTGTGGTTGACGCACCTTCAGGTAGGACAGAGATCCATGTGACGGGCGTGTATCTTAAGGATGGAGGTTAGAATAGAATAGAAATAGAATAAATGAAGAGGAAATGGGTGCACTCAGCTGACAGAAACTACACAGGAGTGAGCATTAAAATATCTTTGTTTTCATATTTTATACTTGAAATAAAGAGCGTCATAGTTCCTCTTGGAGTTGAGATGTTTTGACCCTTTAACATCATGAAATCAGATAATGTAGTCCATAAAAATGTTACCAATGAAAATGGGTGCTTTTAAACCCCATGTTTTGCTGTGTAATTGTACAAAAAGATTCTTAATACCAATGTAGACGATAAACTGCACTTATTGTATATGTATCATCATTAACAATCTTATTTGACTTTTGTAGGTTCTTTTTAGACATCAGGGCTTTGTGCAATAGTAATAATACTTAAAACAAGCTAACGTCACGACTGTCGTAACTTCTTTACCCGTCTTTTCAGTTCCCTGTCAGGCGTCTTACGTTAAGGCAGTGATGGACTGCTACACGCAGACGGCCATGGTGGGGTGGTACCCAAGCGATGGAGCTGTGATGTACGTGGTCACGGCCACCTCCATGTCAGGCCACAATGTCACCTGTGAGGTCAACACCACCGACTGTGACCTGGAGGGGCTGCTTTGTGGACAGAGCTACTCTGTGTCGATCAACGCTGTGGGACCGAAATGCAGCAGCATCGCTCAGATGACAGAACAGCTGGTCACTGGTGAGCAACGGTACACTGGCTTAACTAACAAAGCTGCATGCAAGTCCACCACCACTCGATAATGTGTTGCGCTTCTTGTCACTATACTGTGATGTTTGACCTTCACTGTGCAGAATGATGAAGGTGCAGAGTTGGTTTGTGTTGAAGAAATAAAAATTATGTCATGACAGATTTCTTTTTACTTGATTTATGAAAATGAGACGTTTCCAGTTCAGACGTTTTTGAGATTTTAGCGATGCAAATATCTGACAATGACACCGATTTAACTTGAATTTTGATTCTGGACAAATATGAGTTTTTTTTGTATTATTGGTTCTGAATGACATGGCATACAGGGACACTTAACGGACCTGTGCTTTTCTTGCTGAAAAGGGTCTATTGTCGTGTAGTATGTATTTAAGGTACTCGTATAAGGGAATTTTGAATTTCAATAATACTGCTTTTTTTTAATCTAACTTGGAACTTACAGATAACATAGTCTTATATACTCATCAACACTGTCCTCTATCCTCTCTTCCAGCGCCGTGCATCCCTCAGCACATCAGCACTGAATACGGACTGACGATCGGCCAGGTGCTGTGGGACAAGAGCGCTGGTGCTGATTATTACACAGTTGAAGGGGCCACAGAGGAAGGCCTGATTGTCTCCTGCATCACCAGCGACACCTACTGTCCCATGTACCACATGGAATGTGGCCAGACGTACAACATCAGCGTCACGGCGCACAATCTCGTGTGCGAGAACGTGTCCATCTCGACCGAACTGGTTACGATCACCACAGGTGAGAAAACACGCTGATAGAAGACTTTCTATGATGTTGTCTGCAGTGCGGTAACTATTGAGGAGGTGAGAGCTGTGATTTGAGAGCTTGAGTTAGTTCAACCTGCTCTGTCTCTTCTTCTGCCCTCAGAGCCCTGCCCACCCCGCAACGTGGAGGCCAGTTTGTGGTATCAACAGGGTGACAAGTGCACTGTGTCGTGGGAGGGCAGTTCTGGTGTGGTGAGATACCACGTCTCTGTCGTTGGGCGCGATGGTCACCCCCTATCCTGTTCCACCAACAAGACTTCCTGCGACATAGACGGCCTCCACTGTGGAACTGTCTACTACATCAGCGTCATCGCCGCTGGAAAGACACTTAACAGTAGCGCCTCCACCACTGTCCTGCTGACCTCAGGTATGGTGTACTCCATACCGATGCCGATGCTGAATCCTCTTTGCCACAACTTATACCTGCACTTTTCCACCACAGTGAACCTTATGATATCAGATTTGAAGTGAAAACTTTACATGATATGGAAATAAATCTAGCTTAGTAAATGTTCATTCAGTCTCTATATTTCTCCTGTTTTGACTTCCTTTATTTTCTACTTGCAGCTTGTTTTAGTTTTTAATAAGGCAAGATTTTCACATTTTCAATCCAAAGCAGGGAGGAGAAAAACTCAGAGCTAGCAAACAAGAATAAAAACAATGCAGGATTCAAATGAAAAATACGTTTTTTCACTTCAAGATCTTACGAGATGTCTTTACAGAAAATGTCACACACTTTTTTCTATGCAAACAGTATGTCTTTCCATCCCTTCTGTCTCTATAGCTCCCTGTACAGCTGGAAATGTGTCCGCTAGCATGGATTGCTACAACAACACAGCTAAAGTCTCCTGGAGCTCGGCCAGCGGAGCAGACTCCTACATGGTGACTGCAGTAGGAGCGGCTGGCCACCGGGCTTCATGCGAGACCGCCACTAAGAACCAGTGTGATTTGACGGAGCTGCAGTGTGGTCAGACGTACAACGTCAGCCTCGTAAGCATCAACGACCAATACCAGTCTGAGACACAGGCTAATGTCACCTTCAGCACACGTGAGTTGAGCAACATCTCATCCCTGAGCAGTTGGAGTCGACTGAGGATTCTCAGTTTCAGTTTCTCATAAATAAATAAATGTTGTTTAACTCAACATGTTGTCCAGGACCCTGCAAACCTCTGTATGCTGAAGTGGACCTGCAGTGTGGGACGAGTACGGCCAACATGTACTGGGAGCAAAGAGCGGGGGTGGAGCTCTACATAGCTACTGCCACCTACAACATGGGAAAGACTCTGCAGTGCAACTCCACCAACTCCACCTGCAAGTTCCCCAACTTGAACTGCGGGAAAACCTACCAATTCTCTGTGACTGCGTACAGCAACATGTGCTACAGTGAAATCAGCAGCACTGTGGAGATTCAGACAGGTAGGGCTCATTATTATCAACAAATGAACTAGTTAGGTAATCGATTGATAGAGAGATTGGGTTTTTAAAATTGGATTAATTATTGTTGTTTTAGTCTTCTATGATAGTCAACTGATTACTTTTGGGTTTTAGACTGTTGAAAAAGAAAATAACTGTTAGTTGGAGCCCTACACTGCAGCATTGGGAACATTTAACAGCAACGATCAGATCTAAACTAACATATAATTTCAGTGAGGACACCATGTGACGTGTGTTTTAACTCCTCCTCCTCCAGAACCCTGCCAGCCGACTGGCCTCAGAGTCAGTGGCTCCTGTAACAATGACACGGTGTTGTTGGGTTGGTCGGCGGCTGAAGGGGCGCTGAACTACGAGGTGACAGCAACGGGAGACCTGGGATACGAGACGTCTTTCCAAACCAATGAGACAACAATACAGGCCGAGCTGACCTGCGGACAACTATTTACCTTCACTGTAAAAGCTCAAGATAATCAGTGTGTCAGCGGGGAGAGTTGGTCTCAAGAATTCAAGACAAGTAAGCGTCTCATCAGTGTTTTTGTCTAATGTGGTAAACAGTGTGGTAAGTTCAGGATGATGCGACAGTACACCTCCTCCTCAGGTCCCTGCGTGCCTGAGTACATGCAGAGCTATACGCACTGCGAGAACAATCTGGGCTCGGTCAGCTGGGCCAAGAGCGACGGGGCGGAGTCCTACACGGCCATCGCAATGGGACAGGACGGCCATATCCACGTGTGCCCCACAACCAACACCAGCTGCACCTGGGACGACCTGCACTGTGGCGAGATGTACACCGTTAATGTCGTTGCCATGGACCGCCTGTGTAGCAGCTTGCCGAGCAACAACGCGTCAATACGAATGGGTGAACAAGCTTTTGTACTGAACATCACGAGGAGTCAAACTATCATCGTTATGTGAAAACCTGGAAGGTCTGAGAGGGAATAACATGGCCCACTTCTTAATTCTTAGGAAATGAAAGGTTAGAGAGACGTCCAACAAGAAATGAGACGATGAATCAGGCTTGAGTGTCCCTCTGAAATGGTATTTTGTAGAGCTGAAATGATTTGCTAACTAAGAAAATTAATCTGCAACAATTTTGCTTATCGATTTATCGTTTAAGTAATTTCTTTTAAGCAACACCGCCAAACATTCCCCAGTTCTAGCATCTCCAAAGTGATGATATGCTGTTTTTCTAAGTTTAATATAATTGGAAATGGATTATCTGTAGGGTTTGAACTGTTAATAAGACAAAACAAAGCATCTGATGACATCGCCTTGGGCGCTATAGACCAAATGATCAGCAGATTAATTCATGAAAATATAATTATTTGCAGCCCTAATAACAACTAAATGTGTGTCTTCTGTTTTTAGCACCCTGTATTCCTGACAACTTGATATCGTCTATGAACTGCACTATGAAGGTGAATCTTTTACCCTTTTTACAAACTGTTCCTCCTCATGAAATATTAAACAATCAATTCTGTCTTCATTTCTGCTCTGTGAAGCACTCTTATTTTGAAAGGGGCTATACAAAGTAGGTTGATTCTTATAATTATTATATGAACTGAAATTAAATTGATATTGTAACGTGTTTCTAAGGTGGGATCGCTGAGCTGGAGTCCCAGTGAAACCGCTGAGTTTTACATTGTGACGGCCGAGAACAACAGCGGCCACAAAGTGCAGCTCAGCACCAACGACACCTGGACCTTCATTTCGGAGTTCCTGTGTGGCACGGAGTACTTCCTGTCTGTCCAGGCGGGTGACTCTGTGTGCACAAGCGGGTCCAGTCTGGCATTAAAGCTTGTGTCAGGTAGTTTCCTCTTCCAAACGCCGTAAAACCCTGTTTTATTGTCTGAACGCTGTAGTCTGATGACTCTCTGATGACTCATAGTTAAAGTGAAGGGGGAAACACACATATTACAGCAGTCACATTCTGTGTTATTGTCAAAATAAGTGCAGGGTTTATCATTCCTAATTTAAAAGTTTATCTATATTTTGGGGGAAGCGAGAAACTTCAGGACAAAGCAACACAGGCCGATTGAGACAGACAGACTTTGCTCCCTTTGCCCTCCCACTGTCATCCAGTCTGTTCTTCTCCCCTCACTCAGAGCCCTGCACGCCCACCAACGTCTCCAGCTTCATGAACTGCTTCTCTAACACCGCCATGGTGTCGTGGACCGGCTCGTCCGGGGCGCAGTTCTACACCGCCACAGTGACGCAGGAAGACGGCCAATCACAAAGCTGCTTGTCTGACAGCGGGCAGTGCGGCATTCCCAGCGTAAACTGTGGACAGAACTACACAGTGACCGTCGTCGCCTCGAAGGACAAGTGCAACTCTGGCGTCAGCACGGCGGGCGCACTGAAGTCAGGTGAGACATTCTCTAGTCTTCTTTGACCCATTTTCTCTTTATCTGGTGCATTTTTATTCTGCAAACAGAAGGTGTGTAAATAGTTTTTGACAACATAAAGTTCAAACTAATTCAGAGTCATCTAATCTTCATCTTCATCTCCTTACTTAAAGAACCTTTAACCTTGTTTTCAATGCTCACCTTTTAAAATGAAGGGTGGTTTCGCGCCTGTCACTTCACGATTACACATGTAAACCTACTGCAATCTCCTCCCCATGTCTTTCTCCAGTGCCCTGTTTTCCCACGGATGTGGAAGTGAAGATAAACTGCTCTGTGAACCAGGCTGTCGTGTCCTGGCGTGCCAGCAGGGGCGCTGGGTACTACAGTGTGACGGCTCAGAGCACACAGGGAGACACGTCCTTCTGTGCGAGTGCTAACCTTTCATGCATTTTGACCACTCTGACCTGCGGCCAGTCCTACTCTGTCCAGGTGGTGGCGCAGGATGACATTTGCTCAAGTTTACCCAGCCCCCCTACAAAGTTCAACTCAGGTAAAACAACTGGATGGACACGAATCTCCATTGGATGTCATAATGTTGACATCCGACTGTGTCGCTCACTTATTGCTCTTTTTATTTCTTCCCTCCCTCTCTCAGTGCCCTGCACACCTAACATTGGCTCAGTCGAACTGGATTGTTTCACCAACTCGGCCCTCCTGGACTGGGCCTACGCTGATGGTGCCCTGGACTACACGGCGTCAGCCCAGTCCTCTGGCGGCAGTGCTTCCACCTGCGAAACCAACGAGACCAACTGCGAGCTGCAGGACCTGACGTGCGGCCAGACCTATAATGTGACCGTTGTGGCCTCAAATGAGAAGTGCAGCAGCCGTCCAAGCACCAGTCTGCCGGTGGAGTCAGGTGAGCACTTAAACAGAAGCAGCTTTAATCAGTGTTTTGGTCATTTAAAGTGTAACATATTTAAATGTACACATATACACACTGTAAGAGGCGTGGCCTCATGGCTACATAGTGTGTGGGTCAGGAGACACAGAAGAAACTAACCGACACTGATTAGTCTTTTTTATTTTTAAATATACATTTCATGACGTAGGGAAGTCCCAACCAGTCCTCTCTGTCACCACTGGCCATGCTGTAGATTTTCAACCCATGAAATGCAGATTTCTTTAATATCGTTGAAGTGTTTAATATCTCGTTAACAGTTGAACTGACCTCTAGTTGCTGAAATTCTTCTCTTGCTTCCAAATAATGCTTTTTAGTTTGGTGTTAAGTTACTATTAAAAGTCAAGGAAATCTATGTTTAATTGGAAAACATCTTATAAATGGCCCTTAAGTCAACCAGCTCCCTGAACTTCACCCTGTGTGGGTTATTTGGGTTAAATAACATTTTGCCAAAACTTTCAGCACAAGCAAAAAGTGATTTGTTTTCTCACTTTCTCTTTCCTCCTCCAGTGCCTTGTCCTCCTAAATATGTTGTGCCTGTACTGGACTGCTCCACCAACACAGCCGGTGTGAGGTGGCAGGCCAGCAGAGGGGCTGATTACTACATCGTCGAGGCCTTCGGCATGGAAGAACACGAAACAGGCTGCGAGACTGACTCACAGTCCTGCGTCCTCGAAGACCTCATGTGTGGCTTCACCTACAACATCAGTGTGATCGCTTTTAACAGTGTGTGCAATGTCTCAGCAAGTGACACGACACAGCTGCAAGCAGGTAAGTGTTGAGAGCTGGCAGCATGAAACATATCTGTTACAGATCCACATTGTTTTGTAACATTTGGATGTCAAGTCGATATATACTGTTTATACAATGAAATAAAAAAGTTATGGTGCTCTATGTGTATATGTCTAATGTGATTTTACATCTTACTTAACAATATAATATTTCCATGACACTGATTTGGGCAAAATGGTTGTGTTTTCTCAGGTAGCGCTGATGTTGCAAACAATTATCAATGATAGTTCTCCTTTTGTACAAATGATTATTGGATCTATATTGATCCTGAATTATTATGCAAGACAAATGTTTCTGTGTGTGTGTGTCTGTGCAGTGCCCTGCGTACCGCAGCAGGTGGAGGCTCAGGTGAATTGTGAGACTGGTGCTGTGGAGGTCTCTTGGGAGCCCAGCAAGGGGGCATTGTCATACACTGCAGTTGCCCAGGGCAACGCCGGCTACGCGTCAACGTGCAACACCAACCAGACAACGTGCCAGTTCGACCACTTGCTGTGCGGCCTCAACTACTCCATCACTGTTAGTGCTTCAGATGAGGCGTGCAGCAGCCATAGAAGCTCTGCTGTGGAGGTCCAAACAGGTAGAATCAAGATTTACTTATAATCACAATAATGTGACACATTCATGAGACATTTATCCTAAACTGCAACACACATTATATTAAAGCTCTATTTGTACCTGACTTCATTCATCCTTGTGTGTGCGTGTGTGTGTGTTTGCGTGTGTGTGTGTGTGTGTGCACGTGCGTGTGTCTGTCTGTCTATAGTTCGGTGCATTCCTCAAAAAGCAACAGCAAAGATGGCGTGCAGTAATGACACAGCCGTTGTGTCGTGGGAGGAAGGAGAGGGTGTGTCCTCCCACATGGTGCAAGCTTTTGGGCCCAATGGTCACAAGACCATGTGCAACAGCACCACAACCAGTTGCAAGCTACCCAACATGCAATGTGGCCAGCTCTACAACCTCACAGTGACAGCTCTGGATGGAAGGTGCGACAACAGCCAAGCCTACCTCACCCTGCAGTCAGGTAAGTGGAAACAATGAGGGGTTTTAATGTAACAAAAACAATGAATGAACGAATGAATGCAGAATTAGGAGAGATTTGTAGGATCTCGCTGGGCTAAACTCACTTTAGAGAATCTTATGTCAAAGTTGGATCATTTATTGTTTAATATTTACTTGCGTGTCTTACAAAGTGTAGTATTACCACCAACTTTTAATTTAATTGACACTCTCTCGGTCTAAAGGGTCATTTAAACGTGTGGCTGACCTGTGAATTGTCTCATCTCTTTAATATATTATTCAGGAACAGGAGCTGTATGATCTCACTGCCTGTTCTCTTTTCCCCTCGCAGTGCCTTGCAGGCCAGCCAACGTTAAGGCTTCCCTTCAGTGCCTCTCCAACTCTGCTGCGGTGACATGGGAGCAGGCCAGTGGAGCGCTCTCCTACGTTGCAGTGGGTGTTGCAGCGGACGGAAGCCAGCAGACGAAATGTAACAACACCATGACCTACTGTGATCTGAGCAGCCTGCAGTGTGGACAGACCTACAACGTGAGCGTGTTCAGCCAGGATGAGTCCTGTTCCAGTGTCAAGAGCGACATGGCTTACATGCGCACAGGTATGGTAAACCTGTGAGGGGGGGGGGAAACATAGAAATCTCCTGGGCGGTTTAACAGTACTATATTGACTTGCCTCTCCCTCCCCCTCAGCCCCCTGTACACCCCAGAATGTGACTGTTGATGCACAGTGTGGAGCCATGGTCGTATCCTGGTCCCCCAACCCCGATGCCCAGTACTTCCTTGTGGCGGCAGTGAGCAACACCGGGGCGAGACTCTCCTGTAACTCCAGTGGCAGTGCCTGCACCCTCAGCAATCTAACGTGTGGACAGAACTTCAACATCACCGTGCTGTCTGTAAGAGACGGCTGCAAGAGTAAAGTGAGCGCCGTGGTGCAGAGTTTCTCAGGTGAGCCTCAAGCCGTCATCTGTCAAAATGTACTCGTATAAACTGTGTCAATGACACTCAGCTCCACGTCAGAAGTATGTCGAAGCAATTTATGTTTTTTTCTGGGATTTAAATAAAATAATGTTATCTTTGGTTATGAAAGTTATGAAATGGAATATTGAAAATGTTGTTATTAAGCAAATACATCTTTTTCTTGTTTTTGTAAAGAATATCTAATATATGGCACCAATGAATTAGAAGATTACATTTTTCCTTATTAAATAAATAGTTTTTTTCCTGTTTTGGTAAAAGAAATTAAGTTAATTTCACCATTCAAACGCTAAGCATTTGGAAAAAGTTTATTTCTTTTACCACCTGATTAAAAAGTTAATAAAGTCTAATGTGCTTGTATTTGTAGCTCAATCCACATGCTCATTGCTTTCCATTTCATGCTCCACAGCTCCATGTGTGCCCAAGAACGCTAAGGGCAGTCTGGACTGCGTGTCAAACTCCGCCTGGGTGACGTGGGACCCCTCAGAAGGAGCCCTCAGCTACTTTGTGCTGGCTAAAGCGGCTAATGGTCACAACTCCAGCTGCACTACCACCTCCTCTCCCTGTAATGTGCCAAATCTGAAATGTGGGACACTTTACACCTTCTACCTCACTGCGGTCAGAAAACTCTGCCGCAGTAATTACAGCACCCCCTTTGAGCTCGAGACAGGTATTCAACAAGAATCTTGCTTGTCGTCTTTGAAAGGTTACTATGACCCCTCGTCTAAGCCTGTGTTTGTTCATCAAACAGTGACCTGCCCCTCTAAACATCTCAGACTGTGTGTTTGAATTATTGTTATAGCCATAAAACTATTCAGTGTTTCACAAAACCAGCAAAGATTTGAGAAAATAAATAAACAACTGAAATTAATTCTGTGATTTCATTCAATAATAATAGAACAGCTGCGTTAAGTCCTTTGGGGTTACAACTTCTATTGTTCCACTGCTTCTATGTATCACAGTGCAAGTAGCACAAGAAATGAGAAGGATACAATGCCTCATCATCACAGTCATTTCCCCATTTGTATCCTCTCCTTTAGGTCCTTGTGCACTATCATCCATTAGGGCAGTGACACAATGCAACAGCGACACGATCCTGGTGGAATGGGATGTGAAGGAGAACGCACCTGTCTACGTGGTGACTGCTGAGGGCCAGGACCAAAGCCTCAGCACCTGCAACAGCTCCTCCAGTTCATGCATACTCGAGGATATCCGCTGTGGCATGCAGTATAGCATCATAGTGTCAACGTCTTCCAATAAGTGCAGCAGCCTAAGAAGCCCACCAGCCCATGTTAAAACAGGTACTTTTCAGCTCACCAGTATTTGTCTAATTTGTCTGACACTGAAGTTTTGAGAGGATAAACCATAATAAAAGCATGTGGGAAAAAATTTGCTTTGAATGTGTCAAAGACAAACTGCTTTGTATTTGGAACATGTTATTCCTTCAGTGCCAAACTTACTCTTACTCTCTGCATACGCAAAGGCTGAAGGTGAAAAGTAGTTCCTGGGACTAAAAGTTCTGGGTACTTTTAGGTGAAATCACTGCTATGGTCTGTTTTTATTATGACAGCATTGATTCATTAGGGCATTGATGGATTAGTGCTTCAGTACATGGTTGTCCTTTTATTGTAGCTTGTCTAAGTCTTTGTGTTCATGGTGTGTGTGAGGTTATACCGCATGTCTACTATTTCTGTCTTGTTTTTCTTGTTGCCTGAGATGTTGTCATGGTTTTTGTCTGATTGTGAGATCCGTATAGTAACGTGCTCCGCAGGTAGAACAGCTGCTGCGATACCTGTAGAAATATTT
Organism: Nannoperca obscura; assembly: GCA_036024295.1. Classification (NCBI taxonomy): domain Eukaryota; kingdom Metazoa; phylum Chordata; class Actinopteri; order Centrarchiformes; family Percichthyidae; genus Nannoperca; species Nannoperca obscura. The sequence goes on from JAVQJL010097440.1 coordinate 33,275, forward strand.
ATGGTTGTTCTGTCCTGTTTAGCGCCCTGTGTCCCAAACAATGTGAATGTGGTGCCGTCATGTCAGGAGAATGGAACCAAAGTGACGTGGGGACTCTCCCCTGTGGCTACGTCCTACATGCTGATGGCCGCAGCAGGGGATGGACATGTTGTCAAATGCAACACCTCGTCAAGCACCTGCACCCTGTCTAATCTGCACTGCGGACAGGTGTACAGCTTGAACATCACCGCCCGTGGAGACAACTGCACCAGCCAGCCCAGCACTTCGTCCTTCAGGACAGGTAGAGACATGATACGACTTTTTAGTTTAGTTTATTTCACCAGGATAATCTACTCAGTATCAGTAGTGCTTTCCGTGGTATATTAAAAACAAACATGCTTGGGGAGACGACAACCTTCAGTGACATTTATCATTAAGAGTTGAAAATGTATTTGTTGTAATATTTCAAGGAAAAACTGCAAAAAGTTGCTGGTTCAAGCCTCTGAGGTGTGAGGTTTTCTACTGTCCTGTGTTCGAATCTCTTTAAGGTTTGGATCGTATTTCAGACAAAGCAAGGGGCAAGATGAGCATTCTTCCGAATTTTCTGACATTGTAAATGACAATACAAATAATCAATGATTTGACAAAGTATTCCAGTTGTTACTTGCAGCCCTAAAAAGCCTTCAGGGAAGTCGTGCAAAGACAACATCTATTAAAATATTGCAATAATAATAATCTTTTATTTTGAATTCTATAATTCATCACTAGTCAGTTCTTGGCTACTGAGCGGTTCCTAGTGTTCTTATTGTTCTGTTACGGACCTAATCAATACTAACCATGATATGACCTATCCACCTGCTACTGTCTACACTTTCTACATAAACGGACACATTTAAGATTTTGTAGCACGTACTGGATTTTATGTAACTAGTTGCCCCTCTAATGCTTTAATGATCGCTGAAAACAGGCCGGCTTCCTGCTGACAGTAGTTCTTTTTGTTCTCGCAGTGCCCTGTGCGCCCTCCATTTTCTCCGTGGATATTGATTGTAAGACCAACTTTGCCAGCCTGTCTTGGAAGGCCACTATGGGCACGGTGGATTATTTTGGCTATGTTCAGTCCAACAGCAGTGTCTCCTACTTTAAGAGCAATGTCACCTCCAGCACCATGAAAGGCCTGGAATGTGGTAGCATGTACAATTTCTCTGTGGGAGCCTCTAACGGCGTCTGCAACAGCTCGTTGAGTGCACCTCTGCAGGTGGGAGCAGGTAAATATTAGAGCTATCGCATTTCACCGTTATTAACAATGCTCCAAAGAGTTAAATCAGCATACATTCACTTCTACATAAATACACAGAATATGTGGTAAAACATGTTATTTGCAAGGATTCTATTTATTTTACTGGAAATCGAATTCTTTGGGCTTCAGGCACAATATTTCTGTTTATTAAATATAGTAAGTAGGTAAAACAAATATTGTATAGTCTTGCTTGGGTATAATATAATAATCAGTAAATCAATTTATTGATTGTTACTGTGTCACAAATTAACAAATGGTTTGCTGATTCAGTAACCTGAAGAACATTTAACTGTGCTAAGTCCACTAGTAAGATCTCTCTCTGATCTTCTCCTCAGTTCCTTGCCCTCCGACTGGTTTGAAAGTGCGAATGCAGAGGATCGGCAAAGCTCACTGGGCCATGACGTCATGGAGCAGGGTCAGTTGTTCTGTTGATTACCTTGCCGAGATAATCGGTCGAATCCAGAACAATCCGCGGGCCCTGATGGAGGTCTCTTCTTACTGGCTGCCCAGGCCATACTTTGAGTTCCCAATGCCTTGCAGCACAGCTTATAACCTCACCGTACGCTCCAGAAACTCAGCCGGGGCCAGCAAGCCGTCAGCCGTCTTTACTGCAGTCACAGGTAACTGCACCCTGCACTCGCCCCTGACTTTATACAGAAGGGAATGTTTTCAGTGACCTTTCTCTTTTTGGGTTTAGGTTTATGTATTTAGCATTTATAAGCAGCATATAAGCATGTAACGGTTTAAAACACACTATAATGTAGCTGAAAGCAGATGTAAGTTTTAATGTGTCTGTCAACAGTGATGGCTTCTCTTATGGGCAGCCATAAGTGAAGGCTAAAAACAAATATACCAAATACTTCAACAAATGTATTAAATGTTTGTATACTGCAGCTAAATGTGTTAAAATGAGCATGTATGTTTTAAATAGAACATCCCCCGGTGCTCCTGTTAACAGCACTTTCACCACTTCTTTCCCAGTCCCCTGTCCTCCACAGAATGTGAAATACACTGGGAACAGACAGTCTGCTGTGCTGTCCTGGAACGCGTCTTTGTTTGCCACGTGGTACACCGTCTACAACGTGTCGGACGCAGTCCGTGTCGCGCTTTGCAACACCACCGGGCTCTCCTGCCAGCTGACCAACTTCAATCCCGTCACCACTGAAGTGACAGCCAGCAGTGCAGAGGGGGAGAGCAACGCTAACCGAAACATTACAGGTCAGACACCGTGTGGACAGACCTGCAGCACCACAGGACTCTGGGAAATAATGCTTCCACAACTTCACTCAGTTTTGGCTGTTGCTACGAGACTCTATTCCACTCCTCCTTTTGTTTGATCCATTTGTTTCTAATTCTAATTCTGTATAGTTTTGTCCATAAGGGGCTTCTCGCGTTTTGCTCTTTGGTTTGGTTAATTTGGGCTTGTGTGAAATCTGTCAATCAAACTCTGGGGCGGAGTGAGCAATTATTGGAACTGTCCAAACAATGACCTACCAGTGACTCCAGCTTACAACCCTCCGCTGGTTTCAGAAAAGTCAGTGTGAATGAAAAAAGCCAGAACAAACAGGAAACACCCGACAGAAAACAAGGCTGCGTCGACCAGTTAACAGCTACAGTTCTCTCAACGATCTCTTTCTTTTAATCACTTATTTGTCCCCTTCCTCAGGTCCAGCACTAACTCGCAGAAGAAGAGATTTGCGGGCCACTCAAGTCTATGCCCATATAAGCGAAGGTAAGTGTAGTGTTTTGCATAACCTTGAGATAATGTTATAAATAAATTAAGACTCTGAAATCATCATAGGTTATAGGCTTTATAGGTTGTACTATAAAACTGTACATTTCTGACCCCACCCCCCCTGCATTTCAGGTCTAGAAGTCCCAGAAGTGCTGAATGCGACAGTAAGTGGAGTTTCCTTGTATGTGAAGTGGGAGACGGTGAGGGATGCAACCGAGTACACGCTGGTGATCGAGGAGGAGCAGAGGCCCCAGCAGGCCAACGAGCAGCCCAGAGTGAGAAATGTGGAGGGTGACTTTTACACAGAGACTGACCTCGAGCCCTGGACCACCTACTGCATCAGGCTGGCAGCCAAAAACACCATCAGCCAAAGCCACTACTCCAGGCCAGTGTGCAGAACCACTGGGGCCTCCTAATGAAACACCACACACCCGCTTAAATAGACACTGAACTCCATCGTAATACCAGCATATGTTTGTCTTCTTCAACCTGTAGCATCCATTACAGAATTGTTACAGCTTCACTTTCTGAGAACGTGTCACCAATAAATTATGATCAAACCTGAGGAAAACCTTTAGATTTGAATGCTTATGAATCCTTGCTAGCGATAGCGTATACGTTCTCATAATTGTGGCTGGTATCATAGCAGCATGTGACATTATAGCTAACAAAGCTTCGCTGAAATTATATTTATCAAAAATGGTTCTATTTTTGAGGTAGGTTATAAGATTCTCTGGATGATTGTTAAACCAAAAATGTAGTGTAAACTAATAAACAGATAATTTATCAAGCAATATTTTTAAAACCATGCAGTATATTTTCTTTATGATGTACTATGTGACTTCCTATTTTGTGAACACTGATGGATCCTTTTTAACGATCCCAGAAATCTGTGAAACATTAAAACACCCCTGTGTGTTAACGTAGCATTGTTTCCTTTATTTTTTAAATCAACGTGGGGTGTGTTTTTATCTAGGGCAGCAACTAATAAAGATTTATTCTATAAAACACAAGTGAAAAATACTCAAGTTATTATAATTTAAGACAAAAGCTGGAAAAAAATGAACATTTAGGAACTTGAAAGTATGAAATGTTTTTGAAAATGATGATTAGAATAGTTGCCTAATTGTCTTTTGAGTAATCAATAAACTAATCATTGCAGCTCAACATCTGTCTACTGCAAGTAAAAAGGAATCATTGTGGGAAAACTTCATTTTATGAAGTGGAGAACACACAAAGCAGGCAGCAGACCAGTTTCAGTACAACAATGTGTTGTGTGTGTGTGATTTCACACAAACAAGATCTTCATTAGTATGGTTATAATAAATAAGAAGAAGTTGGGTTTATATAGTGCATTTTAGGGGATCCAAGGATGCTTTACATGAGGAAGCAGACAAAACAAATATGAGAACATAAAATGATCAGAGCAGTGATTGCTAGGGGTAACAAAGTTAATAAGTCCAAAAAATAAGCCCATAGGTCTTTGTGAAAATATATATCATATACATAAATACATATACAATGCAATTATAAAGCCCCAGTATCATCTATGGACAAAAAGTCATCAATGAAAGGTTTCAGGCTGTCTGCAGTCCAGACAAACTTAACTTCACTGGTCGCGGTTGTATTATACCTCTAGCTCATTCACAGAAACAGTACAGTAAAACACTCAAACAAATTCAATTCTTCAAAACTACAATTATGACCACGTGACAAAAATGATTCTCTTCTCACTGTGGTTTCTCTGAGTTTATTAAACATTATTGTGAACTGATAGAGCGTACTCTTGACAAAACCAAATAAATGTACTTCACCATGAGTTAGACTGAATTCACCGTCTTAAAAAAGAGTCAGTATATATCCATGATATTGCTTTTCTCTACATTATTTTGGACTCACGGGAACCGGGCTGCAGTATCTGAAAGCTGACAATAAGTTTCATTGCTTTTCTAAACCAGCGGTAGCAAAAGGCATAGATCAGAGGATTAAAAGTGGAGTTACAATAGAACAGCCAAACTGGAGCTGACGAATCTACATTACTTGCGTTGTCCAATCCTGCTATGGAAGGACAGTAGTATGGACAGAGACAAAGTATAAATAAGTATAAAAAGTAGCCTTTATCTCTGATTTCTTAACAGTCACAGTATTTAATTTGACGGCTGAAATCTGAGAACACGTGATACGAGCCTGTGACACAGCCGCCACAAACACTCTCACCTAGAGAACTATGATCACAGTGACAGGGCCGACAAAGGTGAGAAGAAAGTCTACTGATCCTGAAATGTAGTTTATGGTGATGACACATTTGTGATAGCAGGAAAATGACAAAGTCAGACACAGCCAGGGAGAGCAGGATGAGATTGGTGGGGGGGGTGGAGCTGCATGGAGGGGGAGATTATGATTAGTGATTCATTCAGTGCAAATGAGTTCACGTCGCAGCAAGTACTGTGAGAATACAGACAGAAAATGGGAAGTGACATCTCACTTTTATGGACTCAGCAATATGAAAACCAAACTCTACATGGCCTACATGCCAAATTAATATGTATAATATCAATTAGCTCCACACTATATGAATACAGCAGTTTGGTGGTAGTATTGCGTTCATCATGATTACTGCTAATGTGATACTTTTACACAGAAAAACATACCGTCAATGACACTGCCGAAAAACCTTATACAGAGGGTGGACAACGAGCAAAAGCTCTTTTTAGCACAAAGCAGCAGAGATTAACCAAAGCTTCCATCCATAAATTCAATACATGGCGTTGAGGGGAGGGATGCAGAGCTCGAGTGCTTCCATCGTCTCCACCATCATCAGAGAGAGCAGGCTCGTCCGGTGATCGATTCTGCGCAGGCCCGGCTCATCTCGGGGAGTCTAGTGGTTGCAGGTCTGAACATAGAGCTGCTGAGGTCCAGCAAGCCTCTGATCTTTGTCTTCAGATGACATATTTATCCCTTCAAATGTTTCCTTTTGCCCTCCCTCTCCCTCCTCCTCCTGTTCATCTCCACACACTTCCTCCCGTCAGCTTGTTTTTCATCAACTCTACCATTACATCACTCACTCTCCTGCTCCATTGTTGCACTACATACCCCTCCCTTTTTCCAGCTGCCACTATGACCTCCATCCTTCCCACATTGTTTTAACCTCCTTACAGGTTTTATCTGGGTATTGCTTCTCCTGTATCTTCCAGACACTGTATGATTTTACATTGTGAGGTGGATATATGTGTTAAGAAACAACCACAGCGTGTTCTGTGAATTGCCAGCGACACTGAATTTGGAAATAGATGTTGCGCTTGAATATTTGAAATGTAATATTTCAATGCTGTGAGCACCTAAAACATGTCATTCACCTCCAAAGAACTCTGGACAAATAAAACCAAAACTATCTGCAATAACTATATGGCTGATTAACACTGCTTTACTCAATATTTCAATGGATCAAATGACTACTGCAGTTGCAAATAACTGAGCAATAAATGCTGCAAAAGCCAAAAGTAAACTGGACATATAATTAGACTGAACGTTACACAATTACAATTTTGTAACACATCTGAAACACCCCATAATGTTTTGGGGATGTACAAACTTCCCTGTTTCCAAACTATTACATCATGTTCTGATGAGGAGAACTGTAGGTGTGTTTTTTAACACCTTTGATTGAAAAAATAAAATGATTGTCTTCAATATAAATGCACAATTATGCGATTACCTTCATGGCTGACAGCATGATTTGTTCTCTCTAATAATCACATTTCTACCGGAATATTATATATTTTTTGTTCATTCTAGACGAGCACAGTGGTCTTACGCTCATTACTCTGAATTTAAAAAACTGTATTGGTAGAACAATACAAGTATTTTCAAAAAAAACATAAGCGTTGGTTATAATTACAGACACAGCAAGTTTAAAACTGGACATAAGAAAGATGGCTGCCATATAGTTTAGTGGCAAGTCCTTATTACACATGGTACACACGTTTGTAACCCATAAATTCATCTTTGGGCTCTCGGTATGAAAAACCAGGGCAATGCAAATACTAATAACTAAAAACTAGAAACTAGAAACAAACAAACAAACAAAAAAGTTAATAAAATACCGCGTCGACACTCAATAACAGCAGCGCCCCCTGGGGGCCGGCGGGACTGCAGCTGAATACAACGTTTAAGGATGGATCGCGCTCCAATGTTCAGTCCGGCGCTTCACATGCAGAGACACCAGTTTGTCATCGATTTTGTCAAGAGGAACAAATCCCGAAAGGTAGCTGTCGTCTCAGCGAGAGATGACACCACCAATGTAGCTTCAAAGTGTTTGCTAGCGAGAAATTGGAAGCTAACCGTAGCTCACTTGGCTAACTTTTTCAGCTAAGTTAAAGTTAGCTAGCGAAGTTAAGTTCGCACTTCCTAAATCAAGACTCTAGCATGAATTTGTTCTTCATAACAGTTTTTTTTTTTGCTGTGATAACTTTAACATTGACCTAACCCCCCCCCCCCCCAGGTGGCGGACTTGGGGTGCAGTAAGTGCAGCCTTCTGAAAAAACTCAAGTTTCACCGTGAAATTGAACTGCTGGTTGGAGTGGACATCAACGGGGCCCAGTTAAAAAAACACATGTATGTAACCGATACGTGTGTTTATACAATGAAAGGTGTGACTGGACACTACATCATTCAAGGACTGCTTTCAAATGAGTTTTTTTTTGATATTAACACATGGCACAATATGGCAGGTGGAGGTGAGCAACAGTCAGCAACAACGTTGATACTCAATGTATTGTTTCAGGGCAAAACTGGCAACTTCTCAGTCGACGTAGCTTCTCCATGTGTGAATCTTTGCTGCATTTCAGTGTTTTAACACAAGATATTTAAGAATAGAGCTGCAGCAAGTAAAACATTGTGATTTCTGCGCCAAACATTTCTGATAATTGCCAAGTGTAATCATTTCCACGTGTTTAAGAAATAAAGAAGCCAACTTTCTTTACAAAAATCAAGCGATGATCATTGTTTGATCTTTGACTAACAACTTCAGTGTGTTGGTTGGATAACTGATACTGTGTGGACTGATAACACACTCTGCTTGTGTTTCCTCCAGGCATGGATTAGCTCCTTTATCAACTTACTATCTGCAGCCAACTTATGATCAGCTGCGCGTGGAGCTGTACCAGGGCTCGGTCACACAGAAAGACGCCCGCCTCAGAGGATTTGATCTGGTGACCAGTATAGAGCTGTAAAGGACTGTTTGTTTGTTTTCATGCTTTGGCTGCTGTTACTTTTATCGAGTCCCCTTTTCTTGTTTATTATATTGCTTATTTTCCTTTTGTCTACAGTTTCCTCTTGTTTATCTGGTCTTTCCTCCGTGTGGTTTTGATCTTGCTGTTTCTCTGCGTTGTGTCCTCCCTGGCTGTCCTCAGCATAGAGCACCTCCTTCTTGCGGATGTGGAGCGCTTCTCTGAGGTGGTGTTTGGTTACATGACCCCAGCGGTGGTTATCGTCAGCACCCCAAATGCCGAGTTCAACCCCCTTCTCCCTGGACTGGCTGGTTTCAGGCACAGTGACCACAAGTTCGAGTGGACCAGAGCAGAGTTCAAGTCCTGGTATACAGTTTGTAACGGCCCATTTTCAGGCTTTACTTCACTTTTTTGAGTGTGGAGGACGGCACAAAGTTAAGAGTGTTGGGATAAATCCACCCTAAAACTCAACGCACAGTTCAATGTCCCTGAACAATGAAGATTTAACCTGAATTCTGTTGAACATCCTCAGGGCTCTGAAGGTGTGTTTGGAGCACGGCTACGAGGTGGAGTTCACTGGTGTTGGAGAGGCACCGCCTGGCCTGCAGGAGGGAGTCGGCTTCTGCTCCCAGATTGGTGTGTTTCGTCGGCTTGGGGGGAGAGATGGCTCCAACACGTTGTTAGGTGACGATGCAGAAGACGTGTTTTCACACACACTGGTGAGTACACTTCTCTATACATCAGGCATCGCGTTGGCCCGGTCTTCAGACACACCTCCTGTAATTTCTATATCACCGATTTCACAGGGATCTTTGCTCCCCTCTTTTTCTCTCCCGCCGTTTCCTGTCACTCTCGAGTCTCCAAGCCGTTAATGTGAGACCTGAACGCCATTTCTCAATTTATGTCCAACACCTGACCCATCCCGTCGGGCTCGGTTCAGCTATTTTTGCTTATTAAGTTGGCTGTTAGAATACTGCATTAACATTTTAAAAGGTTTTGGTGATCTGAGGTTCTGTTTTTTGCAACCGTCTTTCATCTTAACCCATCCCTATAACGTTAACTTATTTCACCGTCTGCAGTCGACCCACATCCATGCCTTTTTAACAACATTTTCAAGTGGCTGTATTGGGCTTCATTTAGGGAGCTCACTGTAAGAATCATTTAGTTGCACCACAGGTTTTTGTTTATTACACCAAACAAAAAAAAGAAAGGGGATGCTTTACATGAAGTCCAGTGTATTTTCTGAATCTTTGTGAGCAGATCCCTTTAAAATCTGGTTTTATAATAAATCAACTATCTAATCAATTTATAGAGCTTCATCAAGCAACATTAATGTGATGAATAAATATTTGTAGAATAAAGTAAAGCATGGTAAGACTAATGATGACCCCCAGAATATAACCAGAGGTGACATTAGTTTTAAGTTTGTCGGCCTCTGCTGGTGACCACCAGCAACTGCAACATCGATCGTCCTGTGAGTCTGAGGCTGTCCCCCTTAAAAATAGAAACCTTTTTAATTTAGTCAAAATAAAATCTTAGCCATGGATGAATAAACTAGCTGGTCCGATTCAAAAGACAGGGATCTAAGTCGTGGATTTCCACGTTTTGGAACAGTTACAGGTAAGAATAGTACGTTTTTAAAGCCAGATGTTTCTGCACCTGCTAAGTAATAACGGACTACCCGGGGCACTAAAGCTCTCACTCAGGGATGTGCTTATCTGATTTTGTGATCTATATTTTGATCTGTTTGCGTATCAGCTTTACAGCATAAACTACCCCACCCTGCGTGACAACAACGTCCTGCGGAGGGTCCTGAAGAGTGAGGTGTTGTACTGGGCAGAAAAACTCAAGAGAAGATGGGTCAAGGAGAAGACTGGAAAGAGGGGGGGCACTTGCACACCACGCCCGACTGAGGGAGGAGGGCAGGAAAGTCTCGGAGCGTCTGCGCGACGCATGGAGACGGAAGAGAAACGGACAGGTGAACAATCCCGGCTGTTTTTAAATAATATGGATAGCAACAGGGCCAGAAAAACGAATTAAATAATGAATAATACCTCGCAGAAGCATGTGGAGCAGCGAAGAAACATCCTGCGGAGCAGTGTGGCAGAGCTGTGTCAGACGATCAGGGAAGAGAGGATGAAGAGTTGTTTTGGACAAACGCCCCAGGACCACAGGACTCTTGTAGATTGCACAGGTGTGTTTCCTAGGAGGAGGAGGAGGAGCGTGGCCACGGCGAGGCAGAAGGCACTTTGTGTCCTGCAGATCACGAACACACGCCGTGGTTTCTTTGGCGTTTGTACTTTGGCCCATCTGTAAAGACCTATACAGTCTCACTTCACTTCATTACATGCAGCTGCACACGTCGCACAAATGACATTTTTGGTCTTTCATTTGAAACATGTTTCCAAACATGTGGCATCACAGCTGTTTAAGGCTGTCACATGTTGTCTGTGCTGTTAGGTGTGTGTCTGTGCCTCTGGCTGTGCTGTGGTCCCGCAGCCCCAAAGTCGGCGCCCTGAGCGGAAGTCTCGGGAATCTCCGACGTCTCCTGACAGACGACCCCGAGGTTAAACTGAGCCCGGACGGCTCTGCCGTGCTGCTACAGGAGCGAGGTACTGTTGAACACTTTAATCTGTGTAAAATGGAAACATTAATGGCGAGAAGGGGAATATTTTGTAAAAAATGAATAAGAATGTCACTGTTCCAGCAGCGTGTATTTCCCCTCCACTGGTAATCTGCCGATTGAAGCAGAAGACTTGACCTAGTGTCGACTTTTCAAAGCAGACGCATCACTGCAGGACGTCTGCATGCCTTGCTTCAGCACAGACATCACAAACGAGGCCTCGATATGTTGCACTCCCATCAGAGGCGTGTCCTTTTGATTATTGGATGGGCTCGTCAATCTGCCACAAGCAGAGCTGCACACTGTTTAAACTCGGTCCCGGTTTTATACAATATGACATTCACTGAGTAAAAATGGCAAGTGACATCAGTAACCCCACTTACGTTTAGACTCCGTGACTACGTCTACATGCACAAAATGTTCAGGTTTCTGCCCTTATTCCAAAAAAGACAATATTCCTTCTAAGCTGTTTACACGGCTAATGAAAATGGATATTCCCATTTTACATGCAGCCTTGTACAAGCATGCAAACACGCGGCCTCCCTCTTTCACACGTTCAATGTGAAATGTTTTGTGCGTGCATCTCTGCCGCAGCCTTGCAAACTGTTGGCTATCTTACAACGCACAGAGCTGACCATTAACAGGCAAGAAGCCGTGAACACGCTGCAAAGATGCTCCTAAAACCTGAATATCTGCATATCCCACGTCTTAATCAGAAAACACTACATTCAGAATAAGGCCTGATTGGGAATATCCAAACAGAATATGCTGTTTACATGAGCCGTATCAACTCGAATATTATCATGTTCATTTTAATATTAGTTTGCGTGTAATGGTCACCCTTCCACTAAAAATGCAATACCAAGAGTTGCCCAGCAGAGGTCACCAAAGCCTCACCGATCATCACAGCGAACCTTCCTCATTACAATGTCTTCAGAGTGGTTAAAGGTTAACGGAAGGCGACTGTGGAAACCTGACTCAGAGCTGGAGAGAAGAGTTTACACAGAGGAACTGCTGGCAAGACTTGATTTCCAGAGTCATGGCTGAATACTCAGCTGATTTTGACAACGTTGAATTTGATGGTCATTCCTATTTATTTGAGCCTGAGTATGCAGATTTTTCCATTTCTGGTTAAACAAAACGGATCATACTCTTGAATGATTTTAAAAAGTAATTTTAATCTGCGCCTTTCAGTGGTAAAAACAAGCTCTTTTAGATGGATGTACTTTTCACAGGCGCAGTTGCTCTCAGGGGTTATGTTGCAGCCACAAGAGCCCGTTTGCAGATGCCCGTTAAGACGATCTTCTGGACTTTTGTTAACTATAAGTCACTTAGATCCCAACATTTTAAAAATAGGCCCCAGATTTAAAGATACCAGAGTTTACCCTTGAAGTGGTTCACAAAGCTGAGTTTCCCCGAGCACCCGTCTCCACAGCTCAGCTCATTGCACTTATTGAAACGATGCTTCATCAGCTGACATCGCAGTGTTTATTTCCTGCTCTTCTGCTTATCCTATGAATTTGATAAATGAATGGTTTCCGTGGTTGTGACACCGGCCCTTCCTTTGTGTTTTTAGACCTTGAAGACAAAGATGATGCCACTGAGCTGGAGGACAGTGGGTACGCGGAGGCCAGCCAGTGCAGCCACAGTGTTGAGCAAGAGGAAGACTGGGAAGACCCAAATGTTTGATGAAGGTACAGCTTTGTCTGGACAAGTAGGTGACTTGTTGAATTTTACCCGAGGGAAAGCTCTTGGTCACTACTGGACATTCTGGGTTGGACTGCAACTTTGTGTTTAGAGTATCAAAGAAATGTTTTAAGCAGGTCAATGAAAATAAAATCACTATTGGCCTCTAAAATACGAGTTTACTGACAGAAGGTGACTCGGGTAGTCCAAATGTAAATAGTTCAATAAAACTAACTGAGAAAATGTTAATGTTGTGATTGAATCTGCATATTCTTATGGTTTTTAACAGGTTTATTCAACAGTGCAAGGTACACATTTGAAGCGTCCAGTAAATTTTGTTAAGGAAGCAAACGTTGGTCGAACAAACAAGTCTGTAACAGGAAACACCGGACTGTGTCAGAACAGCGCAGAACATCACTTTACAGGAGAATACAGTTTTATATAGACAACAGCTTCACAGAAGAGAAGAAGAAACCATGTTTGGAACAACATGTTAGGTACCAAGATGAACATACCCGTCACACGGGTAAAACAGGTGACTTCTATCCAAAACACACACACATCTTCAATAGTTGATATTTGGTAGCTATAAATCATACACTTAACACTGTCATAACTATGTAGTGAGAACACTTTCCCCCTTAACAATACAATACTCAGCAAAAATATGGCACAATATCAGCAATGAAAGATAAAAAAACAAAGACGAAATCTTTATAGATGTGAAATTCAACGAAAAATGAGAACAGACTTACAGTAACATCATACACTGAGCAGATATCTGCTCCTCACATGAAGTAATGACGACATCGAAATGATTTCCTTCATGCTAACTAGGCAAAGTGAAATTCTTCATTCAGTGTGGAGATATTCAGATTTTTAAAAAATGGCACAATATGAAATCAGGAAATACATGAAGATGTGTCAAAGTTCTGCAGGCTAACGAAAGGACATCTTAAATCATGCACAACGTAAACACAGGACACGAACGTATAGTTGGAACACCATACACTGATGACACTTGTGCAGATACTGATAGAACATGTATATAGTTTATCTAGAAGGGGAAGTATTTGACCTCCACTATGGCTTATGACAGAAGATTACAGATAGTGTACAGTCGGCTTTCACTAGTTAAGAATGTGTTAATACTCTCCTTATGCATAGGCATGACAGGGTCCCAGGTAATAACGCTGTGTTGTGTACTTTGGTTAATTTGCTAACTGGATAAATTGTGCACTCAATCTCCTATTAGGCTAGAAATGCAAATAGTCAACATGCGAGGCGTTAGCAGGATGTCCAAACTCCGCAGATTTATATCGTTGTCATATTAGATTTGTCTGAAGCACTAATCGCACACGTATTGACGGCGTGGGTTATAAGACGATGTTAGGAGATATAAAGAAACAGAACGTACTCAGTCAGGTGCTGTATTGTCTTCATGGCAGTGGATTACTGAACTAGTCCTTCGCTGTACAATCCTAAACTGAAACAAACTTCATTATGCGGCAGTTGCACATGAATGAAACTGTTGGTCCTTCACATGATCTTCCACTGGTCACCAGGCCAGCTCAAAGATATCTAGCCGAGTTGCAAAGCAGAGGTATACAATAGATGCGTAGCTGAAACACTGGGCATTAGATAAAAGCCCTTATGTTCATCACAGAAAACACTTTTCCACTCTTTATTTACTGCCCAACAAAGGCAGAGAGCAGTGACCTTCAAAACCGCAGAATAGACAGAAGTTCAAATCTGTGAAATTCTACATTTTACGTCGATTTCTTTTATTCACCCAAAAAATCAATATAGAAGAAACTGTACTCTGCATTAGGATGTTTAGGGAATTTGAGGGGAAAACAAAATATATATCAACAAAGTAAATTATTTTAGCTTTTCTCTTTAAACTAGTTTACGAAAATAAACTTCCTTTTGATTATTCATAGTCTAAATATTATAGGAATGAAATGTGTCTGTTTGCTGGGTGTCTGTCTGTACATCTTAATATATTTATATTGAAATCAACAATCATTTAAAATGTAATACACTTAAACATGTGATTTTGAAGGTAGCTTAAATCACAAGAATTTCACTGGAGTTAAAAGGAAAGTCACTGAGATCAAAATTTTGTGGAATAAAACTGAATTACCAAAGATGTCAGTTCATCAAAATGGATATTTTTCATTTAAAAGGCAACACCGAGGGAAAAATAAGTGAGAAACTTTCGTTTTGCCTTTTTTTTTTAGGCAAGGCAGGCGTGGCTGTCTCACCAGCTAGCTTTCTATCTTCTCTGTGACAAAGTGCTTCTAGAGCCGCAACCAAAAGTAGAGTTCTTACAACCTGTGGAGCAACACAAAGCCAGAGTGCAGCTACTGTGCAGCTTTAAAAAAACAAGTTATTTTTACCGAAATTCTACAAGACTACGGCATCATACTGTGTTATTACTGCGTTTGACCTTTTGTAGGGCAGATAAGCATGTAATCTAACAAATAAGAACAAGGACGTCGACGATATCAAGTAAGCAAAGTGTCACAGTCTCCCATTTCGTCTTTGCAAGTACCCATAATACATCCCTCCACTTATCTACGCTAACAGGATAACTACACTTCTAATAAGAGTGGTCTTACCATGTAGCAGACACACTGTTGTGTGCTGCCTCGTCTTTGTAGTAAAATATTCTCCTTCAAAAACACTAGTGGCAACAACTACAGCTTTTTAGCAGCTTATAGGCGAATATTAAATAGAACGTCCTATTTGAAAAGGAAGTCCAAAACAAACGGAGACAAAAGGAATGTATTGAAAAGGCATCGCAGACTCCTCTTCAGTGTTTGTTCGGATGATTCGCACACACACTGTCCTGGTGTCCTCCATTAGAGAGAACCTTTTCTTCCAGTTCCTAACCGTTTCAATTGGTTTGGACGCTGGGTGATTTTTAAAGTTAACCTCCAAAAACATGAGGCTAATTAGCACCCAGGGGCGACCGTTTCAGCTACAGGTTTTAAACACATCTGGACAACGATTAACTTCTCCTGATCCACATCTTGATGTTTCACACTGAGATGATCACGGTCTTCCTCTCTCTCGTACAAATCTATCTGGGAGCTACAGTGTCATGTCGGGGATGTGAACAAAGGAGGGCAATGCTGTCATATCAGCTGTTCACAGAGCGATCAGGCCAGACGCGGTGCTGATCAGGTAACACGTGTGTGTGCTGTAGGAATGCACATTAAAAACTGAGACAGCGTTGCATCTGATTTTTTTGTGTGTTTTTTTTCTGTAAGCAGTGTCAGTGCACCTGTGAGAGGCTGCAGGTCTAACGCTTTATCACCACCTGCTCGTACGCTCCACCTCCAACCCTGAAATGATAAGAAAAGGCAAAGTTAGCAACCTGATGTAATATCTGGCTCATATCGCACAGTAGAGCTTTTTAACTTACAATTCATATCGTTCCCTCTTATTCTAGTGTTAAAATGTGCCAAATGTTGAGTGAGCATTTCTACAGAAGCACAGTATCCATGTCAGGTGAGGTTTTGACCTAACTAGGGCCTCAGCAGTATCATCATTATCTAGCTCTTACTTAACCTTTAACTCCTCTTCTCAGGCAGCAAAGAGCAAATACTGTCACAGACCTTCACAACCACCACCACCCTCTCAATGTACTATGAAGAACTGTTTATATTTAGTTCAGTGAATACCCTACGCTCACCTGGTGGGAAGGTGATGGCTTCCAAGGGCTGTACTTCCCCCAGGGCCAACAAACAGACGCAAGCCTTCCTCTGAAACACAGTTGTAGTAACATTTGGTCAGCACAGACACAAACAACATTCCGCATAATTCTTGTCATGAGGAGCAGCCAGTTGCTAGGCAATCTAAAAATACTCCCGTATTGACAGCAGCTTTCTTTTCCTATCTTACAGCAGGATGAGACCTTAAAGAAAAACAATGCAGTACTTCTCAAAGTGCACAGACTCACTCGAGGGTAACAATGCTGTCAGCTATTGTTTTCTGCAAAGTAGCTGTGCATTTAACATACAGTAGTACTCTAGTCTAGGGCTGCAACTAACGATTGATGATATTTTGTGGTTTATTGTAGAGCTGAAGTGATTCGATTATGTGGTCAGAAAATGAATCTGCAACTATTTTGATAATTAAATTATCATTTGAGTCAATCAATAAATGGAAACATTTGCAGATGCCAGCTTCCTAAATGTGTTTTTCTTTTTAAATCATTGAAAACCTTTGGGTTTTAACTATTGGTAAGAAAAAAAGAATTAGATTTTATCACTTGGATGGGCATTTTCTTTTACACATTTTCTAATTAATAGATTCATCATGAAAATATTCAAATCAATAATGAAAGTAATCATTCGATGCAGCCCTAGTTAGGGGCTGATTACTGATTACTTTAGTCTTTATGGGTGCTAAGAACATTGATCTATTTATAAAATGATTGTGTGCTGTTTCTGCTGGTAAATGGAAAGATGCTAATCAAATATTCCCAGAGCAAAAGTAACACCTTTTTCTGGGAACTTGCACAACACTGACAGCCAAAAGAAGAAAACGTGCAGCAGTGATGGCGATGCCCTCGCTGGGTCTCTGGATGTGTAGCCTACCTTCAGCACTGGAGTCCAGCAGGCTCGGCGTAAAGTCTTGACTCTGGAGAATCTTTTCCACGACATCGTCGGCATCCACCCGCGTGTCGTCCATTCTCTTCAGCTGAGACTCCATGGAGTCCTGCTTCACTGGGTGTCTGGGTGGAGGATACTAGAGTCATTTTGGGGTCTCTCTGACCACTAATGGCTTCCTACTCCTTCATACTGAATCTACATTTCATGTAGTGCCAAGCACTGAAGAGGGATTCCATCTAAGCATCGGAAACGATGTCTGTTACTACTGCAGGATTTTATGGCTAACCAGCCTTTTTTAGTTTTTTGACCACTTTATCTTGCCGCTAAGATTAGAAACTACGGTCAGATGTCTGTCATCTGTGCATGGTCTGACTTGATAAGAGATCCCATTCTCAGTGACACTACCTGTGATTAAATAAAATCATGTTATCTGTCAAAACCCAGGAGGTTTTAAAGGAACAGTTCAACATTGTGGCAAACGTGCTTTTTCACTCTCTTGCAGCGAGTTAGATGAGAATATCGATACCTCGTCTTTTTACAGAAATATGAAGGTAGAGCCAGAGACGTGCCATTTTATTTTTCATTGGCTGAACCAAGGTGTAAAAACGTCATGTTGTGGTTTCACAGGGGGATACGAGCTACACTACTTCTTGGTCTTGTCACCGTGAGGTTGCCAGGCAGCAGCCAGTGTTGTCTCAAGCTGCTAGTTGTAGCTTCATATTTATATGTACAGAGGGGAGAGGGGTGTCGATTTCCTCATAACTTTCTGCAAGAAATTGAAAAAGGAAATGTCGAACTACTTAAGTGAAACATGCCGCATATTCTGAGGTAATGATGCGAGAACTATGACTAAATACTGGTAACACTATAAGCCATAAAAGCACTTAAAACCATCTCCAGTCATGAGTTTAAAAAGTGATTCATGGTTGGACATTTTGAGAAACCACAAAAACATTTTATAAGTTCTAACTGCCCCGACTGACACCACTGAGAAACCACAGATACTCTTCCGCTGTTCCACCTCACAGCTCATGACGGCTGCTTCCTGAAATGTGTCACAGGTCTCAGGTGTGATTGCTAACTTCCCTAAAATGACTAACTGCTACTCAATTTTGTACTTATTACCTAATAAAAAGATGTTGCCATGTTTGACTTGCCGACTGCTTCCTCTCTGTGATGATCACATATTTTACGTGTCCTGTACAATGAGTCACCTGTTGAGCCGTTCACAGGACGAGGCGCTCCGTACTGGTGTGCCCGCTGTGTTGCTGGTGGCGGCGGTGGGGACTGGGTGTTCAGGTAGAGCAGGGCAGGGTCTGGACTCTCTGTCCCGGTCCTCGCTGGGCTCTGGGAGGCTGCCGATGCCTGTTGAGGCGCTGCCTACTGAATGGTTTCTCCGGTGGCTGAACTCTGACATGCTGGAGGAGCGGGAGTGACCGGTGCTGTAGCCTGAGGGAGAGGAGCAAAGACTTTATAATAATACAGTAACAGCTCTTAAACCTGCAATAACTGAGTTCTCACTATAAATCTCTGTAAAGCTGAGAGGAGCTGCAGATTCATCACTACGAGTGACCCCATCTGCACTCATTGTTTTCACATTGTTTTTGTAATCGAGTTACCACAGGGGTGACATTTTCAGATTAAATGCATCATAACTTTCCGCTTTAAAAGTCAAGTAAAAATATGTCTTTGACCAGCAGCGGTCCACTAATAACAGGGTTTGTGGTTCGATCCCCAGCTTGACAAACGAAGGTCAGGCCAGCACCTTCCTCGCTGCCACTGGTGTGTGAGTATTATGGGCTAATTGTAAAGCACTCTGGATGAAAGCGCTATACAAATGCAGCCATTGACCGTTCCACTAGGTTAATGCAATGGATTTGTCAATAATGTCAAGAGATTGCAACCACCTACTACTGACATACATTCATAATATTACACATGTATGTGATCTAATCTGCGTTTAAACACACACAGGATCAATGTGTTATATGCATATACAAATCCAATAATGGCTTTACTAATGCAAGAGAACTGTAGAAGGAGATACAGATTTACTGGCCAACATCTGAACATCATGAATTCATAAATCAATCAGTGAATTTATGTTAATATACAGTATTGGGTTTTTCTCATGTTGCTGTGATGTGGAGCAGCATGATGAAAGATTGCGCACCCACACACTCACATGCTGCTCACGTCTGCAGGGAGCCATGCAAGAGAAGTGTCAGGGCATCAGTTCACTACAGCGATGGAAGTGAACTTTGCACACACAAACGCGAGGTTCAGAGAAATCTATCAAGACTCGTGGCAGGAAATGCATTTATAAATTCAAAATTAGAGGGCCATTAGAGCTGTTCTCCGTGCTTCTCTCCACTTCCTCTGATCTTTTATTACAGTCATCTGATCTGTCCGTAATGGAAACTTGAGCCTCAGGTTTGAACTGCTCTGGTGGAGCGTTGCTGGAAAATCATTTGATCACTTCCCTCCTCAGTCAAAAGCTTTTCTCCGTTTGACCTTACACACACATTCTCTGCAGTAAAAAATGATTTTAGGAGAGCAAAAGATTGTTATGTAGTTTGAGGCTGGTAACGGCTCGTTTTAATTCCATCACATTTGGCAATAATGGTCTGTATGATTGCCTTGCCATCCGTGGCAGGTGAACACAGTAAATCAGAATGGAAGCCTTTACATTCGTGTGAACGTGGGGTGCCCCTACCTGAGAGTTTGGACTGTTGGCTGGCGTAGCTGGATGTTCGGGAGTGTCCGCAGCCCCCGAGATCATCAGAAGCCACGGGACATTTCCCTTCTCGACCCTCTGCTAGATTACAAACAGGGGAAGACAGACGGGGGATGACTGTACAGGTAAAAACACTACAGCTTTCCTCACATTGTCAAAATGAAACTAGTGCCAAACAAGCACGGAGCCTGTGGAGGCTCACACTGTGCCCACGGCTCATTTGTGTGTGTGTGTGTGTGTTATAGGTAGTGTTTTTGTGAACAAAGTGGTTCAGTGTGAGTCTGAAGTGGTTTCACGTTTGTGGTCGATTGCACGCAACCAAATAAAAAAATGGCAACACAGCAAAACGCACCACGTGTTCCTTTTATAGAGGATATAGAGATCAATGAAGCGCCTGTTCATATCTGTGAGATCTGGTTTCGATTGTGAGCACAGACATAAACCCAGTTCCTGTCTTGTTACATGCAGATTAACTTGGAGATGCATGTTCTATAGAAGCTGGACTGTGTTACTGGCTGTTGTAGCTCATTGCTGCCAACAGACAACATTTACAACAGAGAAAACTCCCCTCTGCCTCCCAAACACCATCTTGGGGTTAATGAGCGAGCACCACAGTTGGCAACGGCCTGCGTTGTTGCAAAAATAAAGACATTTAAAAGAATATCTTGGAATCACAGGGTAACTCCCAATATTTCATTGCCATTTCAACACAGCTGATAGGAATTTGGTTTGGTGAGTAAACTTTTTCACCCTATTAGGATGCTACAAGTGCCACAAACAGCTATGATGTATACCAACGTATACATACTCTTACAGTGTCTTACAGACAGGAAATAGCAGATTATTGATTTAAGAGTTAAGGGCACAAAGGGCCTCTGGGTAGGTCCAGTTGCAAACATTCTAGCTGTCTTCAATTCAATACTATCACTATTTTGCAGGGGATAACAACAGTATCAGAGCTCAGGTGGTTCTGCAATGTAAAGGAAGTCATCTGCAATACACACTATCTGTGTGATAGAAGAGGAAAATAGAAGAATGTTATGTGACACTTTTGAGAGCAGAGATGGAACAGCATGAAGTTTGAGCCTTTTATAAACACGTGCAGCAACGTGAACACGTGCCGTATTTTAATGTGAAGAAGTCGAACTGGCAAAAGGCCGAGCTGCCAGAAAGCAGAACAGTTCAGAGTTCAAACGTCTGCCTGTGTTTCAGCAGAGCAACAGAAAATATATTCACCCTGAGGTGCACGTGGGCCCAGAAAGACCCGGCTACTGTTTTTATTCTCCTATATTTTAATGTTAATTCTTAAGTATTCCCCAAAAAATCCAGTTTTTAATACCCCAAAATGATCTACCAGAGTTTACATTTATGTTTCTTACACTTTTTTTTAATTTTATTTAAAAACGACAAACATTGCAAATCTTTATAATTCTTCAAATGTTTTTGTGTGCGAACCTCAACATAGCATACAGTGCATTCATCATTATGAACAAAAATGATTGATTTTAACCTTTGACCCACTTAACATCAAAGGGTTAACAAATCTCAATAGAGTATTTGTCCCAGTCGAAGGAGCACACAGAAATATATCATAAAAATATCCATGTACTAAATAATACGCCATAATTGTTGATAATTTAACAGAGCTCCCATCCACAGAGTTCTATTTTTAACCATGTAAGAGCCTACAGGGTCAGAGCAGATTGTAGCTAACCGAACAGAGAACCAGCGTAAATTATACATGAAAGAGCTGCACTACGCTCTGAAGCTTCCAGGAGGAACAAGCATTCAACACTGCGATGTGTTCACACATGGACACACACACAGGAACGGGGGGGGGGGGGTAATGTAGCAGAAAGGGGCAGCTGGAAGACAAATAGCAGTTATAAGAAGAACGAGTGCACAACGCTGTAGAGACGCACACAAGTGAGAAGAATCTGACGGAAGTTATCACCTCAATATCTGCAGCTAAAGGATCCTCAATAGTAACGAGGGAAACAAACAACAAACAAACTAGAGGTTCATTTCCATAAAGCCAGAATACTGCGCCGTGAAGTACAAGTGATGTTCAGTAACACAGGACAGCGCAGTGAAACTGATGCTCATCTTGGTGTTGGACTTTAACAACCACTCTGGAAGACACGCCTGTCACCTGCAGCTTTTCTAATAAGTTAAACTAACTGATGGAAGTGAACGCCAACAAAAGAGTAATCGCTCCGCACTTCACTGTAGGTAGATAAACTGGTGACCAATCCTGCAGCTTCACGACGAAAACCTTTCAATCATTTACCTGCGTGAAACTCTGAGTAATCTAAAGCGTCAGCAGGAAACGGTCGGTTCGTATTAGCAGTAAGTTGGTACAGTAACACACACACACACACACACACACACACACACACAAGATTATAAGTGTAACCAAATGACCTTCTCTAAATCTATCAGTTTGTTTTCATCATTGTGGGCTACATCTGTTAGCTAGATAGCCACCAATAATAGAAACTGACGCTACAAGAAAAAAGGCAAGTTGATGATCTAACCAAACTGAAAATGGAGTTTCAGTCTTGTGATTAGTGCTGTCACGATATCAAAAATATGACTTTGGTACGATACGAGCCTAATAAATAAAAACAGTGTCACTCTTAAAGTATTGGTACTAATCAAATGGGGTATTGGACCGTTTTTAACTGCGCCTTCTTGGTGTCGGTACACCGTGCCACACTACTTGTGATATGTTGGTGTATCATTTCAACGTAAACCTATTAACATAGCAATGGAGAGCTGATCAGAAAAGGCTGTTACTGCATCTAAACATGACAACACAAACGTAAAAGTGCCTGGAGATGTTTGGAAAAGCCAACCGGGTGAGTCAGCAGAGCAGAGGAGCGTAATGTCTCACCAGAACAGCCTTTCTGTGAGTCCCCTCCCTTCCTCTCCTCCAGCAGGCTCTCTCCATCACACTGGATCCCGATCACTGTGGCTGTGGAGGTGGGCCTGGTGGCAGAGCAGACAATAAGGCCCTTTTAATTATAATAAAATAATAACTGCAGGATGACATCAATCAGAGCTTTGGAGGTCAAAATCCAACGAGCTAGCTTTAGTCTTGCATAATTCTGTATTGTTTGGTTCCCATGAAACTTTCCCCGGGTCTGACAAAGCGCCACGCTCACAGCAGCAGATTTACCCAGGTAGCCGTAACCATGGGGCAACTAAAGTAATCAACACTTTTCTTTTTTTACAGTACTTGCTTTTTATTTGCGTTTTATGTATATCTCTTCACTTTTCTCCACTTTGCTTATTTATGCACCAATATATCGAAAATGTCGTTGCATGTGAAAACATGATTCTGTGTCTGATTCTGAACTGCTTCTGATGACAAGCAGGAGAATACGTTCATTCACAAGCTCTTTCAGTGCAGAAACTACACTACACTACCTGACCTCAGTCTGACCTGCAGACCAACGCAGACTTTCAAACTTACGTTTTAAAACAGGGATCCCCTGACATGAGCTGTGTGCTGATGATGACCTATGAAAAGAAAGAGAGTGTTAACTGGTTTGAGGTTGGGTTGAATTCAAGGTTTCCTTTAGCATGAATTCTTAGTTAAAAGATATAATAAAAGAAAAAAGACAAGATGTTTTGGTTTAAGCATGATTGTATTTTATTCCAATGTTACAACAACCAATTCTTTTGTTTTGTCACAACTTACAGGCTAGCTGATGTAAGGCCAGCTGGTATTTCTGGCTACAATCTAATGGACTACCTGGGAAACTAGCCATTGTTGTTGTTGTAAGCAATGCTAGACGTTTATGCAAAAACATTTTTCCATGCCAGGCTTGTATTCAAAAGACCAACATTTTCCTCCTAAAGCAGTCAAACAGACGGGTGCGGCCGCCTTAGCGTAGCATCAATGTTACCTTGAGGATGGAGTTATCCTGGCGAGTATTTTTGGTATCGTAGCCTTCCAGCAGACATCTGCGGGTTGTATTCCCTGAGCCGGCAAACTCTGCTAAATTCAGATCTGCAAAACCCAGCTGAAGGAGAAAGAATGACACCGGGTGAGCTTTGTTTTCTCTCAGGAGACGGACGCTTTGCCCAGTCAGCGCTGCGACCTTCTCTGGATGTCGAATGACAGCGGTCAGGACGTGAGAGACAATTCAGGGAAATTAAACCATATTTAGACGTCTTACGACTCATATTTTCTTCACTGACAAGCTGGTAATCTGCAATTTTAATATTTAAAAGAAAAAACTGAAAGATCAGGCCTAGAGGGTCCACAAGAAGAGGTTCAGCATGAAAAGTACTTTCAAACAGTGAACGCGAGAACACAAGACATAATGAGCCGACCGCAGGCAGTGAAGGCCATCTGTTTGCTACGGGCTCACACGGCATTCTACATCAATATGAGTGATTAGTGTAAATCTAGGTGACCTGGGGGTTGGGTTAGAGGACAGGGGTTGGAGAACACAAGTGTGTGAGGAATTACCTTTGCATAAGCCTTGCCACCTTTCAGCTCCTGGAAAAAGACAAGCATAAACATTTCAATTGAAACGTTACTCAAGTCATCAGTTTAAAAAAAAAGATGTATAAAAAGGTTTTGAACTTAAGACTAACTTAACACTGGTCTTGTAAACTGTCATAATTCAATGTTACAAATATGCTACTTTCCATCAGCAGAAGCATGACATCAATACAACACTGCAACAAATGGTAGCACAAGGCAAGGGCAAAGGCTTTTCTGGCCGCTTGACATGCTTGGTGTCCTAAAACAAAGAGGGCGGGGGACACCAGAAATAGCTTGCAGATACAATGTGGATACATGAGACGCAGATCACTGGCAAGGCTTATTCAGGCTGTTTTTATCCCTTGTTATCCTTAGAAACTATGGGCGAAACTCATGTTTAAAGCTAAAGGCTAGCAAAAGGATTTCACAGCAATCGGTCTGTTTTTGTTCCCGATGCTGCGCTCGCTGACTGCTGTGTCAGAGTTCACGTTTCACTCTCAAGTTTCAATTTGACACATAAAAGTCTGCGTGACCAATACCAAATTTAGCCCAGGTATAGCAATTCTGTTAAAAAGGATGAGACACCCTTCTTTATATTGCAGCCTTGTTTTCACACTGCAGAACAATAGCTTCTATTTCTGAATAGAACCTGAAGCGTATACGTTGGTTATATTGATCAACAGCGCTGTGTAGGAATATTTCTATCTGAAATCTGAAACCCGGAGCTCAGCAGCCACATGCTGTACCTTTCTGACAGACACACGACACACACAAGGGTCCAGCACGCCCGTCCCTGCATTGGCGCTCATCTTGCAGGGGAAAGAGAAGCGTTTCCTCCATCGAACACAGTTGGCCTGCACTGGCTCCCTGTGAGGGGAAATCACAAACACTTAGATCAGGCCATCTTTAAACAGTCATCAGATTCTACACATGGGAAAGAATGTTGATTACAATAAAACACAAAAATTAAAAGAAAAGAAACACACTTCAAACCACAAAAGCTGGCACCAAATATGTGAATAGATTCGTCATCTTTTCGAGTGATTCACAGCCAAGACTGTGTTCAGAAAACAGCGATTTAAACAAAGACTGTTACGATTTCCTGCCTCGTCACTTGTGTTTTTGCAGCCCTGATCATCAGAGCTGGAACGATTAGACAATTATTGATCGAAAAGAAAAACTATTTTGATAATCAATTAATCTTGATTTTCATTTTTTTCCAAGCAAAAACGTCAAACATTTGCTGGTTGCAGCTTCCTAAATGTGAGCATTTGCTGATTTTCTTTGTTATTTCTGACAGTAAATGAAGAGTCTTTGGGTGTTGGACTGTTGGTGGAACAAAAGACTGAATTTATAGACGTCACTTTGGAATCTGGAAATTGTGAAGAGCATTTTCTTTGATTTTTTCACAACAAAACTAAAATATTAATCGATTAACCGTGAATATAATTGGAGGACTAACTGGTAATGAAAAGAATTCCTGAGACTTAATTTCAATCACTATTACATAACAATGAAAACCACTTAGTTAAATGACTATATCTCTTCCCCGCTTAAGGCCACTGATTCAGGATGCCAATACAAGCTTATGTGCTGAGCCTCAGATTTTCTTTTTTTCTGGCCACTTCATAAAACAAGCTAATTAATTACAGTCCTGTTTTCACCTATTGATTCATTTTGACTGCTGAATCCAAAAGGTTGCAGCAGGCGTAGCTTGTTTTTTGGCACGAGGGCAATAGAGACACACAGACACGTCCTCTGCCAGAGGTTAAAACCAGAGTGAGGTGAAAGGATGAGATGAAGTGAAAGAGAAAAGAGCGTGCGTGCGTGGGCAGCATTACGATGCCCCAGATGGCCTCTCTCTTTCACCGCCACCCTTCTCCACTCCCACTCGCCGAACCAACTCCCTTCTGTCAGGACACAGGCAGCCCTCGCGCCATTAATTTTGACTGAAATACAAGCAGGGCTGACGGCCGTTCTCCCTAACACACTCAAATTACAATGATTGCAATAAGTTAAAAAAAAAAAAAAGATCTGCATTGCATCTGAAATAGGGACAAAAAGAGACAAAGACGGACAGAAAACGTTGCAGTGAAAGGTGTTGTTGACATAAGACTTAAACCACTAACATGGTGTGCAAATCCCTGTTAAGACGGTTAAGAGTGAGTCAATTCACAGACCTGTGTTGCTCACTGCATCCCTGCCTCACTATAAATAAGAAGCAGCAGAGCGCGACCGATGTTTCACAAACGCTGACTTCATCCTGGTGTTGATATCTTTTCAGAGAATGAACTCGGAGAGTCGGAGAGGGAACTCCCAGCCAGCTGGACACTGTCTGCTCCAGGAATTCATATCTGCACTGCACGCGCTGTAACTCACAGCACTCCTCAGAGCAGCAAAATACTGTCAGTGAGTGTGAGGTTTTCTGGTTTTAAGCACAAGCTCGTCTCTGTACACGGGTCAGATATCTTGTTTAACTACAGCTGCTGCCCTTTTACAGGTCAAACTCTCACAGAATACACATCTTTTTGACGTAGGTTTGGTGCAGGGTTTGTCTAGCAGCAAACAAAAGATTGAGTCTGAATTTGTCCATAAAATGTTATACGTTCAAAAAATAAAAAAAGGAAACTTATATAACAAGGACAGCTTATGGTGGGCAGGAACAATGGTGCAGTCCTGATGACAAACCACGCCAAAGGAAAAGAAAGAAACAATCCTCACTTCCCTTCAGCTCACAGTTGGGATGACTCAAAAAGAGTAGAAGAGGAAGCCTAGTGTGGAGGTCTAACAACACTCAGACTCTACAGTCTGCTAGCTAAAACCTTTCAGAGCCAGAACAGGATGTTTTAATTAGAAGCATTGTCTGGGTTATGGGATTAAATTACCTTTTTTCCCACCGTTTCTTCACCCTCATTTAGCCAGAGTGGCTGCTCACATGTGAAAAAAAACGTACAAAGACAATTGTAGCTTTATTAAAATTATCTCAGTTGCATCCTGATTCACAAAGTCCAAAACAGCTTTTCTATTTAGCCGTTTTACAGCTACTTACTGTAGGGCAGAGAGAGGGCTTGTTATATAATCAGGGGAAAGCCATCCAATCTCTACAGCCTCACTGCAAAATACATGTTTTTCCCCTTTGTTCAATGTTAAAAACCCAAAACAGGTAACAGAGCAGGTCTGTCAATAACAACACCGTCACGTCACTGCAGTGGACGGCAGGGCGACAATCTGGAGTCATTTCATTTCATGCCCAGATGTTTGGTGCACCATCTTCTAGTTCCTTTTAACAACCGTTTCAGCGTTAATATAAACCATATTCGGCAGAGCACCATGTTTCCATCATCTGACAAACATTAATCACTTTGTCCATTCAGCCACACTGGACAATATTTCCAACTACAGCTGCTGAAAGCGCTTAGTCAGTGTGGACAGAAATGGTTCGACATGGTCATTGATTCATTCTGAAAGTGACTGTTCCAACTTCTGCTCTGATTTCAGAAGATTTACCAGTTTTCTTGCTCTGCTATAATAATACATTTGATATATTTGGGTTTTTGGGGAACCAAAGCAGAAAGGATTAGGTGATTGATTGCCAGAAACTTGATCTGCAACTGTTTAGATAACATTGCCTTGCAAGGATTCGCTGCTTTTCTTTAACTTTATGCAATAGCAAATTTCATTTCTTTGGATTTTAGACTGCTGGTCGGACAAAAAAACAAAAAAAAAGCCATATGAATTATAAAGACAAATAACTGCAGCTCTAAAAGCTTTTCTCTTTGTAGTCTGTGTGGGGAAACGAGTCAAATGATAAAAGCCACTTTGACAGTAACTCATGAGCATGTGAGCGTTATGACTTTAAAGAGGTTTACAACCATGCATTTGTCTGATCAATGATAATCAATAACAGGTTGATTAAGCAAGCCACCTGCTTCAGTGATGACTTTATGACCGAACAGGGGCCACAGGCAGCCTGGGACATTAGTGGCTCTATTGATTGAACAGCAATAGATAAAACGAGTCGTATTTAGCTATGTGGCAGTTTTGTGATAAGTCAGCTCGCTGCTCAACAGACAGTAATCGATCCCACAACACAGCGAGGAAGTTAGCCCGTGAAACGCAACCAGATGTCGCCTTGAACACGAAGAAAATGCCAACTAATGAACGGATAGAGCAGAGCACCAATTGTTTTATAGGCTAATGTGTGTTTTCTCCAGTCGATGCTAACCTGTCGTTAACAGCTCTGTCTTTCATTACTCTGTTTTATATATATATATATATATATATATATATATAGCTTTAAATAAAAAATAGCTTTACCTGCCAGTGAAAATAGCTTTGACTGGCAGGTAACGTTACATTTGAACAACCAGTGGCAGCAGATACCCGACAGACGTTAGCTAGTTTCTAACGTTAGTCGTGTAGCCTGTTAGCTGGTTAGCTAGTAACGTAACATTATTAGGGCAAAGCTCATAAACTAGATTAAGCTGCGAGCTCAAGAAAAGTCCTGTCAGAGTTTTTTATGCTTCTATTAAAACCAAACATCCTCACCGGGAAGACTCCTCGGAGAACCCGCCGTCCAGGAGCCTGACTTTACAAAAGAGGACACCGTTGACAAAGGGGACTGACGAGAGCTCGTCCAGCTCAAAATCCACCTTGAACTTGAATTTCTTCTTTTTCATCATCATCAAATCCATACACAGATTCAGTACTCTTGAGAAGATGCTGTAATCTCGCCCGTCGCTGACATTACAACCCCATTGTGCAGCGCTGTGTTGTGGGAGGACGGTGAAGCAGCTGGTGACAAACGGTCAAACTACACGAAGCCATGATGAAGCGCTACTTCCTGTTGTCAATTGTCAAAATAAAAGCACACTATTTTATCGACAATTGTTGCATTTTGATCAACATATTTAAATCGGGTTTAAATAAGTACATATTCTGCAATAGAAGAATACCACTTTGTTAACCTGAGGGTTTATATAAAAAAAAATATATATATTTATAATATCAACATGACTGTCATAGGATATGTGTTAAGAAATGCAGAAATATTTCCCTGTTGTCATCCTGTTACCTTCTTTTCACTTACAAATTATTTTTATTTAAGCCAGTTTATCCTAAATTCTGTTAAAATATGTTGGAAGATTAGCTATATGTCAGATGTATTACATTTTGACTGAAACAGGTCTATATCTTTACATTTATTTTGAAGTAAGCAGGAATTAAGCGGGTGTACAGTGATGACAAATATCAGCTTGATGGGAGTTCAAACAAGCCCGCCTCTTCTCTCGGTCGCCCTCTGGCGGTCAGGCAGGACAACAGCAGATCTGATTGGACAGATTCCAACAACAATGTGAAACCAGCTGCTGTTATGTAACGTTTGTCGCCACCTCATGGTTCAATCTAGGAACTACAATGACTTCATTAAATCTTTTTTCAAAACCAGACATATTTGGCATTTTTGAAAACGTTGGGATGTCCATTAGAATTTCAAAATGATCTCTGCTGCACAACACTTTTGTAAAAAAAATAAAAATAAAAAAACTATAAGAGAAACGTCCTATAGATCATCGATGGAAAGTTTTCCAGCAACCAACTTCACCAAAGTACATGTCTTTCTAAATGGGCTGCGGGACATCCATCCACTCTCTCTCTCTGCCCATTTCGCCTTCAAAGCAATGGAGTCTAATTAAAAAGTTTTGGGGATGTGTATTGCTTGGACCAGCTGCCAGATTCTTGTGGGTATGAGTCACTGTTCTGGATCGGACAGCCTACATCGACTGCATGCTATGGAGCCCTTAATGGGAGCAATGTCTACGTTGTGGTACCCTGTATATGAATATGTATATGGGGGGGTATTGCGTCACAAAACCACAACAAAACATAACTCGACTTGAAGGGCAGAAACTAAAAGCGTGGCAAACTGATTATAGTGGAAACTACGATACGTTGACTTTGAAAGCAGCTTCCTCACGTGCACTCATATATGGGCATACGCCCCAGTGAATAATAGAGCGGTTGTAGTTCCTTAAGGGTGTGTCTCTGCAATGTGTGGGTAGGCGCAGTAAAAGAGGAGGTCTTCTCCTGCAAACTGAACCGAGCTTCTCCACCGCTCAGCGCCACCAACCTACCTCATCCGCACATTTACACGAGCCTATATCACCTATATATATATCCGACTCTACACCGACTTATGAGGACTTTTCATACGACTTGTTTTTGAAGCGTCGCTGCGGAAAACTCCTTTTTAGTCTTCAGGCCAAGAGTTTCCATTTTCAGCTCAGCAATGTATCACGGCGTAAGGAAGCTGTTTTTTACGGATTGCCGGTGTGAAGAGGAAGATGCTTCGAAAACGTACGAGGATCTGTTCGCCAGGCTGGACACCAACAAGGATGGAAAAGTGGATGTGTCCGAGCTGAAGGAAGGCCTGGCTGCTATGGGCATCAAAACGGGACAAGGAGCAGCTCAGGTAGAGCCACGGATATAGTACAGTGCACATTTAGGTCTTACAGAGACAGAAAGTTGTCACACATGTTTATTGTAGTACTGCATTCCTGAAGAAGGTACTTGGCAGCTGCAGGATTAGTAACAGGCAAGACATTTACTCAAGTAGCCTACTGTCCAAGTACAGTTTTGAGATACATGCTAGTTTGTTTTACTTCCTGACTGCAGCATTTATTTTTATTATCTGTTCATTTGTTTCCTGTGTTTCTGATTAACTGATTAAAATGGCTCTAGAAGTCTGGTTTTTTATTGTGGTGGGCTGTGACTTGTAAGAGGAAGGTCCCATTTTGGCTGATCAAATAATCTTACATTCCTCTCACTCATCAGCAAGTCTTCAAAAGTATGAGTCAGGAAAAAAGGGGAGAGTTCGCTGCTGTGTGTGAACAGGGGTTGTAAAACTGGAGATATCCCCATCCATGCAGTTATATAATAATGATATGATGAAGAGGTAATAAACATGCACTCACATGCAGTACCACAATTAATCTCTTGAATCTCAACTTTTCCTATAATTTGCACAAAGGCCAGTTTATAAAAATTGATATACTATTTAAGTCTTCCATTAATTAATTTCTATGTGGATGACACCTAACCACTTGGATCACCTCTTGACTTTTAAAACTGTTCAATAGTAACACAGAGGTTCAGGTTTCAGTTCATCTTCTGAGGACCTGATCCAGAATCAGCACACGTTTGTGCACCATTATGTTCCTACAGTGCAGCAAGACAATTGAATGGAATTCAGACACTCAGAGGTCAGACATCCAACAGCCAACATGCTCTGATGCTCCGTGACATGAAGACACTTCTGTGTTTTCTCTAGGAAATAGTTTCCTCTGGAGACCAAGACAAGGATGACGGACTCGACTTCAACGAGTTCTCCAAGTATCTAAAGGAGCATGAGAAGAAGTTACTACTGACCTTCAAGAGCCTGGACAAAAACAATGATGGTATGGCGTAATTCTCACACCAAACCTTTAAGCTGTGGGATTTAATTATGGTTGAACAAACCTATGTTGAAAATTCAACTAAAAAGTAAAACTAAATGCTGGAAAATATTACAAGTGGAGTAATTATCTACCACATTAGTGGCAGAAATGTATTTATTGTTTTTATTTTCAACAGGTCAAGTAGACATAATGGAGATAAAGCAGTCACTTGCAGATCTGGGACTGAACCTCAGCGCAGGGCAGGCACAGAAGATCCTTCAAAGGTATTTTGAATCAGCTTATTTTGTAGCTGGTATTAATTTAGCTAGGTCACTCTGCAGTACGTTGCATGCTCTGAAGAGTTGGTGGAGAGTTAAACATCTTGTTCTGGGACAAGGGCTCATTTCACAAACCGAAACTAAAAGTGAAAAAAGGATGTTAAAGGTGGGGTCCAGTGTGTCGAACACTGATAACTGGTTCACGCTATGCTTTGCCTGGAAAGTGGGCTGATGGCACATGATAAAGAGCTCTCAAGATGTCTGACTGAGCTGCAGAGAGTTTACAAACGTGCAGGAATAAGATCATTAATGGGAGCGTTTTCTCTAAGGCTTGATTAGAATTTGGCCGATAAACCAGCTTAGGCACACATTTAAATGTGGTGTATGTAATAATACACTGCTCATTTGGTTATCATTACCTTTTAAAAAGTAAGTCCCAGTAAGTATAACCTTCACTCAGAAGAGGCCCACAGGCTTCCTCCAGCAGCTAAGGGATTGCAGTTGTGTGAAATAACCTCCTATTATTAATACATGAGAAGGATAAAACATCGACAGTACAACAGGAAGTGGAGAGATAGTGGTGAGACTGAACTTTACATTACAATTCTATTATCATGGTACAGTTTGAGTTGTTGACCCTCAGCAATCCCATCAGGGACTTCTGAAACACACATGTTCTGCTGGATATAAAAGATATTTTAGAAGCTTTTAGGACAGATACTGTACTGCTTTATGTTCTCCTTCCTCCTGCTCTCTCTCTCCTGCCCCCCCCCCCCCCTTTTTTCTTTCAACCCAACCGGTCGAGGCAGATGACCGCCCACCTAGAGCCTGGTTCT